>JAWMAG010000318.1:0-16200 GCA_037013455.1 Ceratitis rosa | reverse complement strand
AAAGTACTTGAAGAATATGAGTCGCGAAAAGCAAAAGAAGACAAAGTGAACAATAATGTGCTTTATGTAAAGAAAAAGCAAAATCAACCGTTCGGTGATCAGAATTCGGTAAATTCAAAACAAACGAAATTATGCTATCGGTGCGGCAAGCCGGGTCATTTCGCGAGAAATTGTAGAAGCAAAAATCAAAAGCAAAACACAAATGTGAGTGAAGAAGCAAATGAAAAAGCAAAAACGACATTGAATACTGTTGAAAAAGCATTTGCTGTCCCTGTTGGAAATATGAGATGGTGTCTTGATAGCGGTTGTACATCTCATATGAGTGCGAATGCAAATATTTTTGAAAAAATAAAACATGTAAATGAAGAACTTAATTTAGCAAACAATAATTCGACAAAAATAAGTGGTATTGGTAAAGTGTGCACAAAGTAGATGTGCGCGGAAAAGAAATCGAATTGGACTTGGAAAATGTATTGCATGTAGCTGACTTGCGTACGAATTTAATGTCAGTTGCAAAAATTACCGATAGGGGTTATGTTGTGAAATTTAAAAAGAATGAGGCAACGATAATAAACAGTAACAACGAAGTAGTGTTGGAAGCCGAAAGAATAGGCAACTTATATTATTTAAAAACTTCTAGAAACTTTGCGAATCTAGCGAATACAAAAACCGGTATAGATTTGTGGCATTATAGAATGGGTCATGTTAACGAGCGCGATTTGAAATCAATGGCAAAAGGTTCGGTGCACGGGTTAAAATTTAATACTAATGAAAAACTTTCTGATTGCGAAATTTGTGCTAGCGAAAAACAAGTGCGTGCGGTTTTTCCAAAAAGAAATGAACTTAGAGTAAACAATTTGCTTGAGATTGTGCATAGCGACGTATGCGGGCCAATGAGGCATGCGTCAAAGGGTGGCGCAAAATACTTTGTGACTTTTATAGATGAAAAGTCGAGATATTGCGAAATATTTTTCATAAAGAATAAATCTGAAGTTTTAAGTGTTTTCAAGCAATACAAAGCAAAAGTTGAGACATTTACGGGCAAGAAAATTAAAGCGTTACAGACTGATAACGGGCGCGAATATTGTAATGAACAATTTGACAATTTTTTGAGTGAGTTCGGAATTAAACGTCGTCTTACGGCACCGTATACTCCGCAGCAAAACGGTATGGCGGAGCGTAAGAATAGAACTCTCGTCGAGATGGCCAGGTGCATGATGAAATACGCGGATGCACCTCCATCGTTTTGGGCTGAAGCAGTAAATACTGCGTGTTATATTCGAAATCGTTGTGTAACAAGAACAACGGGTGAGGTACCATATCGCGCGTGGACAAATCGAAATCCGACAGTAGCGTATATGAAAATATTCGGTTCGAAAGCATACGTACTTAATAAAAAGCCTTCAAAAGGAAAGTTTGAATCTCGCGCGGAACCTTGTATATTTGTTGGTTATTCAGACGAATCAAAAGCATACAGACTATACTCGAATAACAAAAAGCATGTAATAATTAGCCGAGACGTTAAGTTTATCGATAAATCGGGGTTTGAAGGTATATTTGAAGACTTTGTCAACGTAAACGACAAATGTCGTGAAAATGAAATAGAGGTGGTAATCGAAAACCACAATACAGGTAGTACAGTTTCCTCCAGCGATGAAGAATCGCTAGACGCACCAACAGTTGAAGCGGGTGCGGGTAATTCTCGACGCGGTAGAGGTCGACCATCATATGCGCGTACTGGTCAACGGGGTAGACCACGAAAAGTTTATCAGCAAATAGTCGACGGCGCAGATTCAGAGGAGGATGCTGATGAATCAGATGATTTTCACGAGTGTAGTGAAGATATGTCAGCGAATCTTATTACTGAAGATCCGCAAACATTGGCGGAAGCATTAAAGACAGACGATTCATCTATGTGGTTAAAGGCGTTAGAAGACGAATTTCTGGCGCATGTTCGAAACAAGACTTGGCAGATAGTTGAAAAGCCTTCCAACCGGAAGACTATTGGCAATAAATTCGTATTTCGTACCAAAGATGCGAATCTGAAGAAGGTTCGACTTGTAGCAAAGGGCTACGCTCAACGTCCTGGTGAAGATTTTCATGAGGTTTCATCTCCGGTAGTGCGGTCAACTTCAGTACGTCTATTCACTGCGTTGGCTGCCGAGATGAATCTACAGATACATCAAATGGATGTAGTGACGGCGTACTTAAACGGGGATCTGGACGAGAATGTCTATATGGATATTCCAGATCTGCTTATCAGCGTGTTGAAGAAGATTCGACGCGGTCAACCCGTCGGCTTAAAGGGTGTGACGTATACCGACGAAATTCAGCGAACAGTAGAAGAGTGGCTGGCGTCACTTCAGCAAAGCAACCCTGTATGCTTAGTTAAGAAAGCATTGTATGGTTTGCGTCAGTCAGGGTTAATGTGGTATCACAAGTTATCATTAACTTTGAACAAAATTGGGTTAAAGTCAACGAAATTTGATCCGTGTTTCTACGTGCGGCGAGAAGGCGAAAACATCATGTTGGTCATTATATATGTAGATGACTTGCTGTTAGCATCAAACAACGATAATTGGTTAAAAACAACGAAGAGAATGCTCGCTCAAAATTTCGATATGAAAGATATCGGAAAGGTCAAACGATGTCTGGGTATAGATTTTCATCAAAATCTGAAGAGGAGCGAAATATTCCTATCACAGAGGGCGTATGCAGAATCAGTTTTGGAGCGATTTCATATGTCAGAATGCAATCCTTCTAAAACACCGATAGAAGCGAATTGCAAGCTTACAAAACCAGAAACGAAAGACGAGGCCGTTATGGCGAAATTTCCTTATCAAAGTCTCATCGGCGCTTTGATGTATCTGGCTGTATGTACGAGGCCAGACATAGCGTATGCGGTAAATTTTATGAGTCAGTTCAACACTAACTACACGGAAGAGCACTGGAAGTCAGCGAAAAGAATTCTACGATACATTAAGGGTACGTTGCAACATGGTTTGCTGTACAAGAAGACAGGTGCAAGTTTGTACTGTGTAGTTGATGCCGATTGGGGTGCAAATTCAGCTGACAGACGATCATACACAGGTTTTGCGTTTATGTATGCTGGGTCGTCTATAAGCTGGGAAGCGCGTAAACAACGTACTGTCTCGCTTTCAAGTACAGAGGCAGAATATGTTGCGATCACTGAGGCAGCTAAAGAAGCGTTATATTTGAAAGCTGCATTGAATGAAGTGGGTGTTGATTGTGCCAATGTCAAGCTATTTAATGAC
This sequence comes from Ceratitis rosa, assembly GCA_037013455.1. NCBI lineage: Eukaryota > Metazoa > Arthropoda > Insecta > Diptera > Tephritidae > Ceratitis > Ceratitis rosa. Next base: position 12,925 of record JAWMAG010000318.1, on the reverse strand, counting down.
AACCAGAGTGCACAAAAGTTGGCAGTATCTTCGAATTTCCACCCTCGTTCGAAGCATATTGATATTCGTTATCATTTCATTCGTGACTGCGTGCAAAATAAGACGATCACATTAGAGTATATGTCAACACAGCAAATGCCAGCAGATATGCTAACAAAGGGGCTTAGTCAAATAAAGCACAATAGTTGTTCAACGCATTTGGGTCTTATTCAACGCAGTTTAGAAGAATAAACTCCCTACTTCGAGAGGAGGTGTTGTGGAGGCGAAGTAGTTCGTAAGAAATAGTAATAAGTTAACATGTACTTAAAATATCATCACTGTATCTTTGCAACACTGTGTACTATTTCGCATTCCTTTTTATTCTTATTATCTTTGTAATACTTTCTCATGTTTGAATAAAGTCAGTCGTTATATAATCCTCGGAACTTTAATTATTATTATTATTATTATTATTATTATTATTATTATTATTATTATTATTATTATTATTATTATTATTATTATTATTATTATTATTATTATTATTATTATTATTATTATTATTATTATTATTATTATTATTATTATTATTATTATTATTATTATTATTATTATTATTATTATTATTATTATTATTATTATTATTATTATTATTATTATTATTATTATTATTATTATTATTATTATTATTATTATTATTATTATTATTATTATTATTATTATTATTATTATTATTATTATTATTATTATTATTATTATTATTATTATTATTATTATTATTATTATTATTATTATTATTATTATTATTATTATTATTATTATTATTATTATTATTATTATTATTATTATTATTATTATTATTATTATTATTATTATTATTATTATTATTATTATTATTATTATTATTATTATTATTATTATTATTATTATTATTATTATTATTATTATTATTATTATTATTATTATTATTATTATTATTATTATTATTATTATTATTATTATTATTATTATTATTATTATTATTATTATTATTATTATTATTATTATTATTATTATTATTATTATTATTATTATTATTATTATTATTATTATTATTATTATTATTATTATTATTATTATTATTATTATTATTATTATTATTATTATTATTATTATTATTATTATTATTATTATTATTATTATTATTATTATTATTATTATTATTATTATTATTATTATTATTATTATTATTATTATTATTATTATTATTATTATTATTATTATTATTATTATTATTATTATTATTATTATTATTATTATTATTATTATTATTATTATTATTATTATTATTATTATTATTATTATTATTATTATTATTATTATTATTATTATTATTATTATTATTATTATTATTATTATTATTATTATTATTATTATTATTATTATTATTATTATTATTATTATTATTATTATTATTATTATTATTATTATTATTATTATTATTATTATTATTATTATTATTATTATTATTATTATTATTATTATTATTATTATTATTATTATTATTATTATTATTATTATTATTATTATTATTATTATTATTATTATTATTATTATTATTATTATTATTATTATTATTATTATTATTATTATTATTATTATTATTATTATTATTATTATTATTATTATTATTATTATTATTATTATTATTATTATTATTATTATTATTATTATTATTATTATTATTATTATTATTATTATTATTATTATTATTATTATTATTATTATTATTATTATTATTATTATTATTATTATTATTATTATTATTATTATTATTATTATTATTATTATTATTATTATTATTATTATTATTATTATTATTATTATTATTATTATTATTATTATTATTATTATTATTATTATTATTATTATTATTATTATTATTATTATTATTATTATTATTATTATTATTATTATTATTATTATTATTATTATTATTATTATTATTATTATTATTATTATTATTATTATTATTATTATTATTATTATTATTATTATTATTATTATTATTATTATTATTATTATTATTATTATTATTATTATTATTATTATTATTATTATTATTATTATTATTATTATTATTATTATTATTATTATTATTATTATTATTATTATTATTATTATTATTATTATTATTATTATTATTATTATTATTATTATTATTATTATTATTATTATTATTATTATTATTATTATTATTATTATTATTATTATTATTATTATTATTATTATTATTATTATTATTATTATTATTATTATTATTATTATTATTATTATTATTATTATTATTATTATTATTATTATTATTATTATTATTATTATTATTATTATTATTATTATTATTATTATTATTATTATTATTATTATTATTATTATTATTATTATTATTATTATTATTATTATTATTATTATTATTATTATTATTATTATTATTATTATTATTATTATTATTATTATTATTATTATTATTATTATTATTATTATTATTATTATTATTATTATTATTATTATTATTATTATTATTATTATTATTATTATTATTATTATTATTATTATTATTATTATTATTATTATTATTATTATTATTATTATTATTATTATTATTATTATTATTATTATTATTATTATTATTATTATTATTATTATTATTATTATTATTATTATTATTATTATTATTATTATTATTATTATTATTATTATTATTATTATTATTATTATTATTATTATTATTATTATTATTATTATTATTATTATTATTATTATTATTATTATTATTATTATTATTATTATTATTATTATTATTATTATTATTATTATTATTATTATTATTATTATTATTATTATTATTATTATTATTATTATTATTATTATTATTATTATTATTATTATTATTATTATTATTATTATTATTATTATTATTATTATTATTATTATTATTATTATTATTATTATTATTATTATTATTATTATTATTATTATTATTATTATTATTATTATTATTATTATTATTATTATTATTATTATTATTATTATTATTATTATTATTATTATTATTATTATTATTATTATTATTATTATTATTATTATTATTATTATTATTATTATTATTATTATTATTATTATTATTATTATTATTATTATTATTATTATTATTATTATTATTATTATTATTATTATTATTATTATTATTATTATTATTATTATTATTATTATTATTATTATTATTATTATTATTATTATTATTATTATTATTATTATTATTATTATTATTATTATTATTATTATTATTATTATTATTATTATTATTATTATTATTATTATTATTATTATTATTATTATTATTATTATTATTATTATTATTATTATTATTATTATTATTATTATTATTATTATTATTATTATTATTATTATTATTATTATTATTATTATTATTATTATTATTATTATTATTATTATTATTATTATTATTATTATTATTATTATTATTATTATTATTATTATTATTATTATTATTATTATTATTATTATTATTATTATTATTATTATTATTATTATTATTATTATTATTATTATTATTATTATTATTATTATTATTATTATTATTATTATTATTATTATTATTATTATTATTATTATTATTATTATTATTATTATTATTATTATTATTATTATTATTATTATTATTATTATTATTATTATTATTATTATTATTATTATTATTATTATTATTATTATTATTATTATTATTATTATTATTATTATTATTATTATTATTATTATTATTATTATTATTATTATTATTATTATTATTATTATTATTATTATTATTATTATTATTATTATTATTATTATTATTATTATTATTATTATTATTATTATTATTATTATTATTATTATTATTATTATTATTATTATTATTATTATTATTATTATTATTATTATTATTATTATTATTATTATTATTATTATTATTATTATTATTATTATTATTATTATTATTATTATTATTATTATTATTATTATTATTATTATTATTATTATTATTATTATTATTATTATTATTATTATTATTATTATTATTATTATTATTATTATTATTATTATTATTATTATTATTATTATTATTATTATTATTATTATTATTATTATTATTATTATTATTATTATTATTATTATTATTATTATTATTATTATTATTATTATTATTATTATTATTATTATTATTATTATTATTATTATTATTATTATTATTATTATTATTATTATTATTATTATTATTATTATTATTATTATTATTATTATTATTATTATTATTATTATTATTATTATTATTATTATTATTATTATTATTATTATTATTATTATTATTATTATTATTATTATTATTATTATTATTATTATTATTATTATTATTATTATTATTATTATTATTATTATTATTATTATTATTATTATTATTATTATTATTATTATTATTATTATTATTATTATTATTATTATTATTATTATTATTATTATTATTATTATTATTATTATTATTATTATTATTATTATTATTATTATTATTATTATTATTATTATTATTATTATTATTATTATTATTATTATTATTATTATTATTATTATTATTATTATTATTATTATTATTATTATTATTATTATTATTATTATTATTATTATTATTATTATTATTATTATTATTATTATTATTATTATTATTATTATTATTATTATTATTATTATTATTATTATTATTATTATTATTATTATTATTATTATTATTATTATTATTATTATTATTATTATTATTATTATTATTATTATTATTATTATTATTATTATTATTATTATTATTATTATTATTATTATTATTATTATTATTATTATTATTATTATTATTATTATTATTATTATTATTATTATTATTATTATTATTATTATTATTATTATTATTATTATTATTATTATTATTATTATTATTATTATTATTATTATTATTATTATTATTATTATTATTATTATTATTATTATTATTATTATTATTATTATTATTATTATTATTATTATTATTATTATTATTATTATTATTATTATTATTATTATTATTATTATTATTATTATTATTATTATTATTATTATTATTATTATTATTATTATTATTATTATTATTATTATTATTATTATTATTATTATTATTATTATTATTATTATTATTATTATTATTATTATTATTATTATTATTATTATTATTATTATTATTATTATTATTATTATTATTATTATTATTATTATTATTATTATTATTATTATTATTATTATTATTATTATTATTATTATTATTATTATTATTATTATTATTATTATTATTATTATTATTATTATTATTATTATTATTATTATTATTATTATTATTATTATTATTATTATTATTATTATTATTATTATTATTATTATTATTATTATTATTATTATTATTATTATTATTATTATTATTATTATTATTATTATTATTATTATTATTATTATTATTATTATTATTATTATTATTATTATTATTATTATTATTATTATTATTATTATTATTATTATTATTATTATTATTATTATTATTATTATTATTATTATTATTATTATTATTATTATTATTATTATTATTATTATTATTATTATTATTATTATTATTATTATTATTATTATTATTATTATTATTATTATTATTATTATTATTATTATTATTATTATTATTATTATTATTATTATTATTATTATTATTATTATTATTATTATTATTATTATTATTATTATTATTATTATTATTATTATTATTATTATTATTATTATTATTATTATTATTATTATTATTATTATTATTATTATTATTATTATTATTATTATTATTATTATTATTATTATTATTATTATTATTATTATTATTATTATTATTATTATTATTATTATTATTATTATTATTATTATTATTATTATTATTATTATTATTATTATTATTATTATTATTATTATTATTATTATTATTATTATTATTATTATTATTATTATTATTATTATTATTATTATTATTATTATTATTATTATTATTATTATTATTATTATTATTATTATTATTATTATTATTATTATTATTATTATTATTATTATTATTATTATTATTATTATTATTATTATTATTATTATTATTATTATTATTATTATTATTATTATTATTATTATTATTATTATTATTATTATTATTATTATTATTATTATTATTATTATTATTATTATTATTATTATTATTATTATTATTATTATTATTATTATTATTATTATTATTATTATTATTATTATTATTATTATTATTATTATTATTATTATTATTATTATTATTATTATTATTATTATTATTATTATTATTATTATTATTATTATTATTATTATTATTATTATTATTATTATTATTATTATTATTATTATTATTATTATTATTATTATTATTATTATTATTATTATTATTATTATTATTATTATTATTATTATTATTATTATTATTATTATTATTATTATTATTATTATTATTATTATTATTATTATTATTATTATTATTATTATTATTATTATTATTATTATTATTATTATTATTATTATTATTATTATTATTATTATTATTATTATTATTATTATTATTATTATTATTATTATTATTATTATTATTATTATTATTATTATTATTATTATTATTATTATTATTATTATTATTATTATTATTATTATTATTATTATTATTATTATTATTATTATTATTATTATTATTATTATTATTATTATTATTATTATTATTATTATTATTATTATTATTATTATTATTATTATTATTATTATTATTATTATTATTATTATTATTATTATTATTATTATTATTATTATTATTATTATTATTATTATTATTATTATTATTATTATTATTATTATTATTATTATTATTATTATTATTATTATTATTATTATTATTATTATTATTATTATTATTATTATTATTATTATTATTATTATTATTATTATTATTATTATTATTATTATTATTATTATTATTATTATTATTATTATTATTATTATTATTATTATTATTATTATTATTATTATTATTATTATTATTATTATTATTATTATTATTATTATTATTATTATTATTATTATTATTATTATTATTATTATTATTATTATTATTATTATTATTATTATTATTATTATTATTATTATTATTATTATTATTATTATTATTATTATTATTATTATTATTATTATTATTATTATTATTATTATTATTATTATTATTATTATTATTATTATTATTATTATTATTATTATTATTATTATTATTATTATTATTATTATTATTATTATTATTATTATTATTATTATTATTATTATTATTATTATTATTATTATTATTATTATTATTATTATTATTATTATTATTATTATTATTATTATTATTATTATTATTATTATTATTATTATTATTATTATTATTATTATTATTATTATTATTATTATTATTATTATTATTATTATTATTATTATTATTATTATTATTATTATTATTATTATTATTATTATTATTATTATTATTATTATTATTATTATTATTATTATTATTATTATTATTATTATTATTATTATTATTATTATTATTATTATTATTATTATTATTATTATTATTATTATTATTATTATTATTATTATTATTATTATTATTATTATTATTATTATTATTATTATTATTATTATTATTATTATTATTATTATTATTATTATTATTATTATTATTATTATTATTATTATTATTATTATTATTATTATTATTATTATTATTATTATTATTATTATTATTATTATTATTATTATTATTATTATTATTATTATTATTATTATTATTATTATTATTATTATTATTATTATTATTATTATTATTATTATTATTATTATTATTATTATTATTATTATTATTATTATTATTATTATTATTATTATTATTATTATTATTATTATTATTATTATTATTATTATTATTATTATTATTATTATTATTATTATTATTATTATTATTATTATTATTATTATTATTATTATTATTATTATTATTATTATTATTATTATTATTATTATTATTATTATTATTATTATTATTATTATTATTATTATTATTATTATTATTATTATTATTATTATTATTATTATTATTATTATTATTATTATTATTATTATTATTATTATTATTATTATTATTATTATTATTATTATTATTATTATTATTATTATTATTATTATTATTATTATTATTATTATTATTATTATTATTATTATTATTATTATTATTATTATTATTATTATTATTATTATTATTATTATTATTATTATTATTATTATTATTATTATTATTATTATTATTATTATTATTATTATTATTATTATTATTATTATTATTATTATTATTATTATTATTATTATTATTATTATTATTATTATTATTATTATTATTATTATTATTATTATTATTATTATTATTATTATTATTATTATTATTATTATTATTATTATTATTATTATTATTATTATTATTATTATTATTATTATTATTATTATTATTATTATTATTATTATTATTATTATTATTATTATTATTATTATTATTATTATTATTATTATTATTATTATTATTATTATTATTATTATTATTATTATTATTATTATTATTATTATTATTATTATTATTATTATTATTATTATTATTATTATTATTATTATTATTATTATTATTATTATTATTATTATTATTATTATTATTATTATTATTATTATTATTATTATTATTATTATTATTATTATTATTATTATTATTATTATTATTATTATTATTATTATTATTATTATTATTATTATTATTATTATTATTATTATTATTATTATTATTATTATTATTATTATTATTATTATTATTATTATTATTATTATTATTATTATTATTATTATTATTATTATTATTATTATTATTATTATTATTATTATTATTATTATTATTATTATTATTATTATTATTATTATTATTATTATTATTATTATTATTATTATTATTATTATTATTATTATTATTATTATTATTATTATTATTATTATTATTATTATTATTATTATTATTATTATTATTATTATTATTATTATTATTATTATTATTATTATTATTATTATTATTATTATTATTATTATTATTATTATTATTATTATTATTATTATTATTATTATTATTATTATTATTATTATTATTATTATTATTATTATTATTATTATTATTATTATTATTATTATTATTATTATTATTATTATTATTATTATTATTATTATTATTATTATTATTATTATTATTATTATTATTATTATTATTATTATTATTATTATTATTATTATTATTATTATTATTATTATTATTATTATTATTATTATTATTATTATTATTATTATTATTATTATTATTATTATTATTATTATTATTATTATTATTATTATTATTATTATTATTATTATTATTATTATTATTATTATTATTATTATTATTATTATTATTATTATTATTATTATTATTATTATTATTATTATTATTATTATTATTATTATTATTATTATTATTATTATTATTATTATTATTATTATTATTATTATTATTATTATTATTATTATTATTATTATTATTATTATTATTATTATTATTATTATTATTATTATTATTATTATTATTATTATTATTATTATTATTATTATTATTATTATTATTATTATTATTATTATTATTATTATTATTATTATTATTATTATTATTATTATTATTATTATTATTATTATTATTATTATTATTATTATTATTATTATTATTATTATTATTATTATTATTATTATTATTATTATTATTATTATTATTATTATTATTATTATTATTATTATTATTATTATTATTATTATTATTATTATTATTATTATTATTATTATTATTATTATTATTATTATTATTATTATTATTATTATTATTATTATTATTATTATTATTATTATTATTATTATTATTATTATTATTATTATTATTATTATTATTATTATTATTATTATTATTATTATTATTATTATTATTATTATTATTATTATTATTATTATTATTATTATTATTATTATTATTATTATTATTATTATTATTATTATTATTATTATTATTATTATTATTATTATTATTATTATTATTATTATTATTATTATTATTATTATTATTATTATTATTATTATTATTATTATTATTATTATTATTATTATTATTATTATTATTATTATTATTATTATTATTATTATTATTATTATTATTATTATTATTATTATTATTATTATTATTATTATTATTATTATTATTATTATTATTATTATTATTATTATTATTATTATTATTATTATTATTATTATTATTATTATTATTATTATTATTATTATTATTATTATTATTATTATTATTATTATTATTATTATTATTATTATTATTATTATTATTATTATTATTATTATTATTATTATTATTATTATTATTATTATTATTATTATTATTATTATTATTATTATTATTATTATTATTATTATTATTATTATTATTATTATTATTATTATTATTATTATTATTATTATTATTATTATTATTATTATTATTATTATTATTATTATTATTATTATTATTATTATTATTATTATTATTATTATTATTATTATTATTATTATTATTATTATTATTATTATTATTATTATTATTATTATTATTATTATTATTATTATTATTATTATTATTATTATTATTATTATTATTATTATTATTATTATTATTATTATTATTATTATTATTATTATTATTATTATTATTATTATTATTATTATTATTATTATTATTATTATTATTATTATTATTATTATTATTATTATTATTATTATTATTATTATTATTATTATTATTATTATTATTATTATTATTATTATTATTATTATTATTATTATTATTATTATTATTATTATTATTATTATTATTATTATTATTATTATTATTATTATTATTATTATTATTATTATTATTATTATTATTATTATTATTATTATTATTATTATTATTATTATTATTATTATTATTATTATTATTATTATTATTATTATTATTATTATTATTATTATTATTATTATTATTATTATTATTATTATTATTATTATTATTATTATTATTATTATTATTATTATTATTATTATTATTATTATTATTATTATTATTATTATTATTATTATTATTATTATTATTATTATTATTATTATTATTATTATTATTATTATTATTATTATTATTATTATTATTATTATTATTATTATTATTATTATTATTATTATTATTATTATTATTATTATTATTATTATTATTATTATTATTATTATTATTATTATTATTATTATTATTATTATTATTATTATTATTATTATTATTATTATTATTATTATTATTATTATTATTATTATTATTATTATTATTATTATTATTATTATTATTATTATTATTATTATTATTATTATTATTATTATTATTATTATTATTATTATTATTATTATTATTATTATTATTATTATTATTATTATTATTATTATTATTATTATTATTATTATTATTATTATTATTATTATTATTATTATTATTATTATTATTATTATTATTATTATTATTATTATTATTATTATTATTATTATTATTATTATTATTATTATTATTATTATTATTATTATTATTATTATTATTATTATTATTATTATTATTATTATTATTATTATTATTATTATTATTATTATTATTATTATTATTATTATTATTATTATTATTATTATTATTATTATTATTATTATTATTATTATTATTATTATTATTATTATTATTATTATTATTATTATTATTATTATTATTATTATTATTATTATTATTATTATTATTATTATTATTATTATTATTATTATTATTATTATTATTATTATTATTATTATTATTATTATTATTATTATTATTATTATTATTGTTGTGGAGGCGAAGTAGTTCGTAAGAAATAGTAATAAGTTAACATGTACTTAAAATATCATCACTGTATCTTTGCAACACTGTGTACTATTTCGCATTCCTTTTTATTCTTATTATCTTTGTAATACTTTCTCATGTTTGAATAAAGTCAGTCGTTATATAATCCTCGGAACTTTAGGTTATGGCCCCAGCGCCTAGTGACTGCGAACAGTTAATAGAAGTTAAAGTGAGATATTTAAAGTGATGGCTGGTGTTCGAATCGAGCCGCTAAACGCGGATAATTACGATTCATGGAAATTGCAGATGCGAGCAATTTTGATTAAAAATGATTTGTGGGGCTTTGCAGACGGCTCTAAAGTGGAGCCTGATGACGAAGCAAGATTCGTTGAATGGAAGCTGCTTGACCAGAAAGCATCAGCGGATATCACGTTGGCGATATCACCACCGGAGCTAGGGCTCATTTCAGAGTGCATCACGGCACGGGAAATATGGTTAAGATTGGAAGCAACATTTCAATCGAAAGGGCCGGCAAGAAAAGCTACATTGCTAAAACGTATAGCATTGTCGCGTATGTCGGAGGAAGAGAAGGTGCGCGATCATCTCAACGCATTTTTCGATGCTGTCGCTAAGTTGAAAGAAATAGGCGTCGCAGTTGGCGACGAGCTGCTATCTATTTTGTTGTTGTACAGTCTGCCAGCGTCGTATGAAACATTTAGATGCGCAGTGGAAACGCGAGACGAATTGCCGAAGCCAGAAGTACTTCGCGTGAAAGTACTTGAAGAATATGAG
>JAWMAG010000317.1:0-64922 GCA_037013455.1 Ceratitis rosa | reverse complement strand
TTAATAAAACTATCCATATGCAATGCACTGAGTTATATCAGTTTTTAATAAAACTATCCATATGCAATTCACTGAGTTATATCAGGTTTTAGTAAAACTATCCATATGCAATGCACTGAGTTATATCAGGTTTTAGTAAAACTATCCATATGCAATGCACTGAGTTATATCAGGTTTTAGTAAAACTATCCATATGCAATTCACTGAGTTATATCAGGTTTTAGTAAAACTATCCATATGCAATGCACTGAGTTATATCAGGTTTTAGTAAAACTATCCATATGCAATTCACTGAGTTATATCAGTTTTTAATAAAACTATCCATATGCAATGCACTGAGTTATATCAGGTTTTAGTAAAACTATCCATATGCAATGCACTGAGTTATATCAGTTTTTAGTAAAACTATCCATATGCAATTCACTGAGTTATATCAGTTTTTAATAAAACTATCCATATGCAATGCACTGAGTTATATCAGGTTTTAATAAAACTATCCATATGCAATGCAGTGAGTTATATCAGTTTTTTATAAAACTATCGATATGCAATGCACTGAGTTATATCAGTTTTTAATAAAACTATCCATATGCAATGCACTGAGTTATACCAGTTTTTAATAAAACAATCCATATGCAATGCACTGAGTTATATCAGGTTTTAATAAAACTATCCATATGCAATGCACTGAGTTATATCAGTTTTTAATAAAACTATCCATATGCAATTCACTGAGTTATATCAGGTTTTAGTAAAACTATCCATATGCAATGCACTGAGTTATATCAGGTTTTAGTAAAACTATCCATATGCAATGCACTGAGTTATATCAGGTTTTAGTAAAACTATCCATATGCAATTCACTGAGTTATATCAGGTTTTAGTAAAACTATCCATATGCAATGCACTGAGTTATATCAGGTTTTAGTAAAACTATCCATATGCAATTCACTGAGTTATATCAGGTTTTAGTAAAACTATCCATATGCAATGCACTGAGTTATATCAGGTTTTAGTAAAACTATCCATATGCAATGCACTGAGTTATATCAGGTTTTAGTTAAACTATCCATATGCAATGCACTGAGTTATATCAGGTTTTAGTAAAACTATCCATATGCAATGCACTGAGTTATATCAGTTTTTAATAAAACTATCCATATGCAATTCACTGAGTTATATCAGGTTTTAGTAAAACTATCCATATGCAATGCACTGAGTTATATCAGTTTTTAATAAAACTATCCATATGCAATGCACTGAGTTATATCAGTTTTTAATAAAACTATCCATATGCAATGCACTGAGTTATATCAGTTTTTAATAAAACTATCCATATGCAATGCACTGAGTTATATCAGGTTTTAGTAAAACTATCCATATGCAATGCACTGAGTTATATCAGTTTTTAATAAAACTATCCATATGCAATTCACTGAGTTATATCAGGTTTTAGTAAAACTATCCATATGCAATGCACTGAGTTATATCAGTTTTTAATAAAACTATCCATATGCAATGCACTGAGTTATATCAGTTTTTAATAAAACTATCCATATGCAATGCACTGAGTTATATCAGTTTTTAATAAAACTATCCATATGCAATGCACTGAGTTATATCAGGTTTTAGTAAAACTATCCATATGCAATTCACTGAGTTATATCAGGTTTTAGTAAAACTATCCATATGCAATGCACTGAGTTATATCAGTTTTTAATAAAACTATCCATATGCAATGCACTGAGTTATATCAGTTTTTAATAAAACTATCCATATGCAATGCACAGAGTTATATCAGGTTTTAATAAAACTATCCATATGCAATGCACTGAGTTATATCAGTTTTTAATAAAACTATCCATATGCAATGCACTGAGTTATATCAGTTTTTAATAAAACTATCCATATGCAATGCACTGAGTTATATCAGGTTTTAATAAAACTATCCATATGCAATGCAGTGAGTTATATCAGTTTTTTATAAAACTATCGATATGCAATGCACTGAGTTATATCAGTTTTTAATAAAACTATCCATATGCAATGCACTGAGTTATACCAGTTTTTAATAAAACAATCCATATGCAATGCACTGAGTTATATCAGGTTTTAATAAAACTATCCATATGCAATGCACTGAGTTATATCAGTTTTTAATAAAACTATCCATATGCAATTCACTGAGTTATATCAGGTTTTAGTAAAACTATCCATATGCAATGCACTGAGTTATATCAGGTTTTAGTAAAACTATCCATATGCAATGCACTGAGTTATATCAGGTTTTAGTAAAACTATCCATATGCAATTCACTGAGTTATATCAGGTTTTAGTAAAACTATCCATATGCAATGCACTGAGTTATATCAGGTTTTAGTAAAACTATCCATATGCAATTCACTGAGTTATATCAGTTTTTAATAAAACTATCCATATGCAATGCACTGAGTTATATCAGGTTTTAGTAAAACTATCCATATGCAATGCACTGAGTTATATCAGTTTTTAGTAAAACTATCCATATGCAATTCACTGAGTTATATCAGTTTTTAATAAAACTATCCATATGCAATGCACTGAGTTATATCAGGTTTTAATAAAACTATCCATATGCAATGCAGTGAGTTATATCAGTTTTTTATAAAACTATCGATATGCAATGCACTGAGTTATATCAGTTTTTAATAAAACTATCCATATGCAATGCACTGAGTTATACCAGTTTTTAATAAAACAATCCATATGCAATGCACTGAGTTATATCAGGTTTTAATAAAACTATCCATATGCAATGCACTGAGTTATATCAGTTTTTAATAAAACTATCCATATGCAATTCACTGAGTTATATCAGGTTTTAGTAAAACTATCCATATGCAATGCACTGAGTTATATCAGGTTTTAGTAAAACTATCCATATGCAATGCACTGAGTTATATCAGGTTTTAGTAAAACTATCCATATGCAATTCACTGAGTTATATCAGGTTTTAGTAAAACTATCCATATGCAATGCACTGAGTTATATCAGGTTTTAGTAAAACTATCCATATGCAATTCACTGAGTTATATCAGGTTTTAGTAAAACTATCCATATGCAATGCACTGAGTTATATCAGGTTTTAGTAAAACTATCCATATGCAATGCACTGAGTTATATCAGTTTTTAATAAAACTATCCATATGCAATTCACTGAGTTATATCAGGTTTTAGTAAAACTATCCATATGCAATGCACTGAGTTATATCAGGTTTTAGTAAAACTATCCATATGCAATGCACTGAGTTATATCAGGTTTTAGTAAAACTATCCATATGCAATTCACTGAGTTATATCAGGTTTTAGTAAAACTATCCATATGCAATTCACTGAGTTATATCAGGTTTTAGTAAAACTATCCATATGCAATGCACTGAGTTATATCAGTTTTTAATAAAACTATCCATATGCAATGCACTGAGTTATATCAGTTTTTAATAAAACTATCCATATGCAATGCACTGAGTTATATCAGGTTTTAGTAAAACTATCCATATGCAATGCACTGAGTTATATCAGGTTTTAGTAAAACTATCCATATGCAATGCACTGAGTTATATCAGGTTTTAGTTAAACTATCCATATGCAATGCACTGAGTTATATCAGTTTTTAATAAAACTATCCATATGCAATGCACTGAGTTATATCAGTTTTTAATAAAACTATCCATATGCAATGCACTGAGTTATATCAGTTTTTAATAAAACTATCCATATGCAATGCACTGAGTTATATCAGGTTTTAGTAAAACTATCCATATGCAATGCACTGAGTTATATCAGTTTTTAATAAAACTATCCATATGCAATGCACTGAGTTATATCAGTTTTTAATAAAACTATCCATATGCAATGCACTGAGTTATATCAGGTTTTAGTAAAACTATCCATATGCAATGCACTGAGTTATATCAGGTTTTAGTAAAACTATCCATATGCAACGCACTGAGTTATATCAGTTTTTAATAAAACTATCCATATGCAATTCACTGAGTTATATCAGGTTTTAGTAAAACTATCCATATGCAATGCACTGAGTTATATCAGTTTTTAATAAAACTATCCATATGCAATGCACTGAGTTATATCAGTTTTTAATAAAACTATCCATATGCAATGCACTGAGTTATATCAGTTTTTAATAAAACTATCCATATGCAATGCACTGAGTTATATCAGGTTTTAGTAAAACTATCCATATGCAATGCACTGAGTTATATCAGTTTTTAATAAAACTATCCATATGCAATTCACTGAGTTATATCAGGTTTTAGTAAAACTATCCATATGCAATGCACTGAGTTATATCAGTTTTTAATAAAACTATCCATATGCAATGCACTGAGTTATATCAGTTTTTAATAAAACTATCCATATGCAATGCAGTGAGTTATATCAGTTTTTAATAAAACTATCCATATGCAATGCACTGAGTTATATCAGTTTTTAATAAAACTATCCATATGAAATTCACTGAGTTATATCAGGTTTTAGTAAAACTATCCATATGCAATGCACTGAGTTATATCAGTTTTTAATAAAACTATCCATATGCAATGCACTGCGTTATATCAGGTTTTAATAAAACTATCCATATGCAATGCAGTGAGTTATATCAGTTTTTAATAAAACTATCCATATGCAATGCACTGAGTTATATCAGTTTTTAATAAAACTATCCATATGAAATGCACTGAGTTATATCAGGTTTTAGTAAAACTATCCATATGCAATGCACTGAGTTATATCAGGTTTTAGTAAAACTATCCATATGCAATGCACTGAGTTATATCAGTTTTTAATAAAACTATCCATTTGCAATTCACTGAGTTATATCAGGTTTTAGTAAAACTATCCATATGCAATGCACTGAGTTATATCAGTTTTTAATAAAACTATCCATATGCAATGCACTGAGTTATATCAGTTTTTAATAAAACTATCCATATGCAATGCACTGAGTTATATCAGTTTTTAATAAAACTATCCATATGCAATGCACTGAGTTATATCAGGTTTTAGTAAAACTATCCATATGCAATGCACTGAGTTATATCAGTTTTTAATAAAACTATCCATATGCAATGCACTGAGTTATATCAGTTTTTAATAAAACTATCCATATGCAATGCACTGAGTTATATCAGGTTTTAGTAAAACTATCCATATGCAATGCACTGAGTTATATCAGGTTTTAGTAAAACTATCCATATGCAATGCACTGAGTTATATCAGGTTTTAGTAAAACTATCCATATGCAATGCACTGAGTTATATCAGGTTTTAGTAAAACTATCCATATGCAATGCACTGAGTTATATCAGTTTTTAATAAAACTATCCATATGCAATGCACTGAGTTATATCAGTTTTTAATAAAACTATCCATATGCAATGCACTGAGTTATATCAGTTTTTAATAAAACTATCCATATGCAATGCACTGAGTTATATCAGGTTTTAGTAAAACTATCCATATGCAATGCACTGAGTTATATCAGTTTTTAATAAAACTATCCATATGCAATGCACTGAGTTATATCAGTTTTTAATAAAACTATCCATATGCAATGCACAGAGTTATATCAGGTTTTAGTAAAACTATCCATATGCAATGCACTGAGTTATATCAGGTTTTAGTAAAACTATCCATATGCAATGCACTGAGTTATATCAGTTTTTAATAAAACTATCCATATGCAATTCACTGAGTTATATCAGGTTTTAGTAAAACTATCCATATGCAATGCACTGAGTTATATTAGGTTTTAGTAAAACTATCCATATGCAATGCACTGAGTTATATCAGGTTTTAGTAAAACTATCCATATGCAATTCACTGAGTTATATCAGGTTTTAGTAAAACTATCCATATGCAATTCACTGAGTTATATCAGGTTTTAGTAAAACTATCCATATGCAATGCACTGAGTTATATCAGTTTTTAATAAAACTATCCATATGCAATGCACTGAGTTATATCAGTTTTTAATAAAACTATCCATATGCAATGCAGTGAGCTATATCAGTTTTTAATAAAACTATCCATATGCAATGCACTGAGTTATATCAGTTTTTAATAAAACTATCCATATGCAATGCACTGAGTTATATCAGGTTTTAATAAAACTATCCATATGCAATGCAGTGAGTTATATCAGTTTTTTATAAAACTATCGATATGCAATGCACTGAGTTATATCAGTTTTTAATAAAACTATCCATATGCAATGCACTGAGTTATACCAGTTTTTAATAAAACAATCCATATGCAATGCACTGAGTTATATCAGGTTTTAATAAAACTATCCATATGCAATGCACTGAGTTATATCAGTTTTTAATAAAACTATCCATATGCAATTCACTGAGTTATATCAGGTTTTAGTAAAACTATCCATATGCAATGCACTGAGTTATATCAGGTTTTAGTAAAACTATCCATATGCAATGCACTGAGTTATATCAGGTTTTAGTAAAACTATCCATATGCAATTCACTGAGTTATATCAGGTTTTAGTAAAACTATCCATATGCAATGCACTGAGTTATATCAGGTTTTAGTAAAACTATCCATATGCAATTCACTGAGTTATATCAGGTTTTAGTAAAACTATCCATATGCAATGCACTGAGTTATATCAGGTTTTAGTAAAACTATCCATATGCAATGCACTGAGTTATATCAGTTTTTAATAAAACTATCCATATGCAATTCACTGAGTTATATCAGGTTTTAGTAAAACTATCCATATGCAATGCACTGAGTTATATCAGTTTTTAATAAAACTATCCATATGCAATGCACTGAGTTATATCAGTTTTTAATAAAACTATCCATATGCAATGCACTGAGTTATATCAGGTTTTAGTAAAACTATCCATATGCAATGCACTGAGTTATATCAGTTTTTAGTAAAACTATCCATATGCAATTCACTGAGTTATATCAGTTTTTAATAAAACTATCCATATGCAATGCACTGAGTTATATCAGGTTTTAATAAAACTATCCATATGCAATGCAGTGAGTTATATCAGTTTTTTATAAAACTATCGATATGCAATGCACTGAGTTATATCAGTTTTTAATAAAACTATCCATATGCAATGCACTGAGTTATACCAGTTTTTAATAAAACAATCCATATGCAATGCACTGAGTTATATCAGGTTTTAATAAAACTATCCATATGCAATGCACTGAGTTATATCAGTTTTTAATAAAACTATCCATATGCAATTCACTGAGTTATATCAGGTTTTAGTAAAACTATCCATATGCAATGCACTGAGTTATATCAGGTTTTAGTAAAACTATCCATATGCAATGCACTGAGTTATATCAGGTTTTAGTAAAACTATCCATATGCAATTCACTGAGTTATATCAGGTTTTAGTAAAACTATCCATATGCAATGCACTGAGTTATATCAGGTTTTAGTAAAACTATCCATATGCAATTCACTGAGTTATATCAGGTTTTAGTAAAACTATCCATATGCAATGCACTGAGTTATATCAGGTTTTAGTAAAACTATCCATATGCAATGCACTGAGTTATATCAGGTTTTAGTTAAACTATCCATATGCAATGCACTGAGTTATATCAGGTTTTAGTAAAACTATCCATATGCAATGCACTGAGTTATATCAGTTTTTAATAAAACTATCCATATGCAATTCACTGAGTTATATCAGGTTTTAGTAAAACTATCCATATGCAATGCACTGAGTTATATCAGTTTTTAATAAAACTATCCATATGCAATGCACTGAGTTATATCAGTTTTTAATAAAACTATCCATATGCAATGCACTGAGTTATATCAGTTTTTAATAAAACTATCCATATGCAATGCACTGAGTTATATCAGGTTTTAGTAAAACTATCCATATGCAATGCACTGAGTTATATCAGTTTTTAATAAAACTATCCATATGCAATTCACTGAGTTATATCAGGTTTTAGTAAAACTATCCATATGCAATGCACTGAGTTATATCAGTTTTTAATAAAACTATCCATATGCAATGCACTGAGTTATATCAGTTTTTAATAAAACTATCCATATGCAATGCACTGAGTTATATCAGTTTTTAATAAAACTATCCATATGCAATGCACTGAGTTATATCAGGTTTTAGTAAAACTATCCATATGCAATTCACTGAGTTATATCAGGTTTTAGTAAAACTATCCATATGCAATGCACTGAGTTATATCAGTTTTTAATAAAACTATCCATATGCAATGCACTGAGTTATATCAGTTTTTAATAAAACTATCCATATGCAATGCAGTGAGCTATATCAGTTTTTAATAAAACTATCCATATGCAATGCACTGAGTTATATCAGTTTTTAATAAAACTATCCATATGCAATGCACTGAGTTATATCAGGTTTTAATAAAACTATCCATATGCAATGCAGTGAGTTACATCAGTTTTTTATAAAACTATCGATATGCAATGCACTGAGTTATATCAGTTTTTAATAAAACTATCCATATGCAATGCACTGAGTTATACCAGTTTTTAATAAAACAATCCATATGCAATGCACTGAGTTATATCAGGTTTTAATAAAACTATCCATATGCAATGCACTGAGTTATATCAGTTTTTAATAAAACTATCCATATGCAATTCACTGAGTTATATCAGGTTTTAGTAAAACTATCCATATGCAATGCACTGAGTTATATCAGGTTTTAGTAAAACTATCCATATGCAATGCACTGAGTTATATCAGGTTTTAGTAAAACTATCCATATGCAATTCACTGAGTTATATCAGGTTTTAGTAAAACTATCCATATGCAATGCACTGAGTTATATCAGGTTTTAGTAAAACTATCCATATGCAATTCACTGAGTTATATCAGTTTTTAATAAAACTATCCATATGCAATGCACTGAGTTATATCAGGTTTTAGTAAAACTATCCATATGCAATGCACTGAGTTATATCAGTTTTTAGTAAAACTATCCATATGCAATTCACTGAGTTATATCAGTTTTTAATAAAACTATCCATATGCAATGCACTGAGTTATATCAGGTTTTAATAAAACTATCCATATGCAATGCAGTGAGTTATATCAGTTTTTTATAAAACTATCGATATGCAATGCACTGAGTTATATCAGTTTTTAATAAAACTATCCATATGCAATGCACTGAGTTATACCAGTTTTTAATAAAACAATCCATATGCAATGCACTGAGTTATATCAGGTTTTAATAAAACTATCCATATGCAATGCACTGAGTTATATCAGTTTTTAATAAAACTATCCATATGCAATTCACTGAGTTATATCAGGTTTTAGTAAAACTATCCATATGCAATGCACTGAGTTATATCAGGTTTTAGTAAAACTATCCATATGCAATGCACTGAGTTATATCAGGTTTTAGTAAAACTATCCATATGCAATTCACTGAGTTATATCAGGTTTTAGTAAAACTATCCATATGCAATGCACTGAGTTATATCAGGTTTTAGTAAAACTATCCATATGCAATTCACTGAGTTATATCAGGTTTTAGTAAAACTATCCATATGCAATGCACTGAGTTATATCAGGTTTTAGTAAAACTATCCATATGCAATGCACTGAGTTATATCAGTTTTTAATAAAACTATCCATATGCAATTCACTGAGTTATATCAGGTTTTAGTAAAACTATCCATATGCAATGCACTGAGTTATATCAGGTTTTAGTAAAACTATCCATATGCAATGCACTGAGTTATATCAGGTTTTAGTAAAACTATCCATATGCAATTCACTGAGTTATATCAGGTTTTAGTAAAACTATCCATATGCAATTCACTGAGTTATATCAGGTTTTAGTAAAACTATCCATATGCAATGCACTGAGTTATATCAGTTTTTAATAAAACTATCCATATGCAATGCACTGAGTTATATCAGTTTTTAATAAAACTATCCATATGCAATGCACTGAGTTATATCAGGTTTTAGTAAAACTATCCATATGCAATGCACTGAGTTATATCAGGTTTTAGTAAAACTATCCATATGCAATGCACTGAGTTATATCAGGTTTTAGTTAAACTATCCATATGCAATGCACTGAGTTATATCAGTTTTTAATAAAACTATCCATATGCAATGCACTGAGTTATATCAGTTTTTAATAAAACTATCCATATGCAATGCACTGAGTTATATCAGTTTTTAATAAAACTATCCATATGCAATGCACTGAGTTATATCAGGTTTTAGTAAAACTATCCCAATGCAATGCACTGAGTTATATCAGTTTTTAATAAAACTATCCATATGCAATGCACTGAGTTATATCAGTTTTTAATAAAACTATCCATATGCAATGCACTGAGTTATATCAGGTTTTAGTAAAACTATCCATATGCAATGCACTGAGTTATATCAGGTTTTAGTAAAACTATCCATATGCAACGCACTGAGTTATATCAGTTTTTAATAAAACTATCCATATGCAATTCACTGAGTTATATCAGGTTTTAGTAAAACTATCCATATGCAATGCACTGAGTTATATCAGTTTTTAATAAAACTATCCATATGCAATGCACTGAGTTATATCAGTTTTTAATAAAACTATCCATATGCAATGCACTGAGTTATATCAGTTTTTAATAAAACTATCCATATGCAATGCACTGAGTTATATCAGGTTTTAGTAAAACTATCCATATGCAATGCACTGAGTTATATCAGTTTTTAATAAAACTATCCATATGCAATTCACTGAGTTATATCAGGTTTTAGTAAAACTATCCATATGCAATGCACTGAGTTATATCAGTTTTTAATAAAACTATCCATATGCAATGCACTGAGTTATATCAGTTTTTAATAAAACTATCCATATGCAATGCAGTGAGTTATATCAGTTTTTAATAAAACTATCCATATGCAATGCACTGAGTTATATCAGTTTTTAATAAAACTATCCATATGAAATTCACTGAGTTATATCAGGTTTTAGTAAAACTATCCATATGCAATGCACTGAGTTATATCAGTTTTTAATAAAACTATCCATATGCAATGCACTGCGTTATATCAGGTTTTAATAAAACTATCCATATGCAATGCAGTGAGTTATATCAGTTTTTAATAAAACTATCCATATGCAATGCACTGAGTTATATCAGTTTTTAATAAAGCTATCCATATGAAATGCACTGAGTTATATCAGGTTTTAGTAAAACTATCCATATGCAATGCACTGAGTTATATCAGGTTTTAGTAAAACTATCCATATGCAATGCACTGAGTTATATCAGTTTTTAATAAAACTATCCATTTGCAATTCACTGAGTTATATCAGGTTTTAGTAAAACTATCCATATGCAATGCACTGAGTTATATCAGTTTTTAATAAAACTATCCATATGCAATGCACTGAGTTATATCAGTTTTTAATAAAACTATCCATATGCAATGCACTGAGTTATATCAGTTTTTAATAAAACTATCCATATGCAATGCACTGAGTTATATCAGGTTTTAGTAAAACTATCCATATGCAATGCACTGAGTTATATCAGTTTTTAATAAAACTATCCATATGCAATGCACTGAGTTATATCAGTTTTTAATAAAACTATCCATATGCAATGCACTGAGTTATATCAGGTTTTAGTAAAACTATCCATATGCAATGCACTGAGTTATATCAGGTTTTAGTAAAACTATCCATATGCAATGCACTGAGTTATATCAGGTTTTAGTAAAACTATCCATATGCAATGCACTGAGTTATATCAGGTTTTAGTAAAACTATCCATATGCAATGCACTGAGTTATATCAGTTTTTAATAAAACTATCCATATGCAATGCACTGAGTTATATCAGTTTTTAATAAAACTATCCATATGCAATGCACTGAGTTATATCAGTTTTTAATAAAACTATCCATATGCAATGCACTGAGTTATATCAGGTTTTAGTAAAACTATCCATATGCAATGCACTGAGTTATATCAGTTTTTAATAAAACTATCCATATGCAATGCACTGAGTTATATCAGTTTTTAATAAAACTATCCATATGCAATGCACAGAGTTATATCAGGTTTTAGTAAAACTATCCATATGCAATGCACTGAGTTATATCAGGTTTTAGTAAAACTATCCATATGCAATGCACTGAGTTATATCAGTTTTTAATAAAACTATCCATATGCAATTCACTGAGTTATATCAGGTTTTAGTAAAACTATCCATATGCAATGCACTGAGTTATATTAGGTTTTAGTAAAACTATCCATATGCAATGCACTGAGTTATATCAGGTTTTAGTAAAACTATCCATATGCAATTCACTGAGTTATATCAGGTTTTAGTAAAACTATCCATATGCAATTCACTGAGTTATATCAGGTTTTAGTAAAACTATCCATATGCAATGCACTGAGTTATATCAGTTTTTAATAAAACTATCCATATGCAATGCACTGAGTTATATCAGTTTTTAATAAAACTATCCATATGCAATGCAGTGAGCTATATCAGTTTTTAATAAAACTATCCATATGCAATGCACTGAGTTATATCAGTTTTTAATAAAACTATCCATATGCAATGCACTGAGTTATATCAGGTTTTAATAAAACTATCCATATGCAATGCAGTGAGTTATATCAGTTTTTTATAAAACTATCGATATGCAATGCACTGAGTTATATCAGTTTTTAATAAAACTATCCATATGCAATGCACTGAGTTATACCAGTTTTTAATAAAACAATCCATATGCAATGCACTGAGTTATATCAGGTTTTAATAAAACTATCCATATGCAATGCACTGAGTTATATCAGTTTTTAATAAAACTATCCATATGCAATTCACTGAGTTATATCAGGTTTTAGTAAAACTATCCATATGCAATGCACTGAGTTATATCAGGTTTTAGTAAAACTATCCATATGCAATGCACTGAGTTATATCAGGTTTTAGTAAAACTATCCATATGCAATTCACTGAGTTATATCAGGTTTTAGTAAAACTATCCATATGCAATGCACTGAGTTATATCAGGTTTTAGTAAAACTATCCATATGCAATTCACTGAGTTATATCAGGTTTTAGTAAAACTATCCATATGCAATGCACTGAGTTATATCAGGTTTTAGTAAAACTATCCATATGCAATGCACTGAGTTATATCAGTTTTTAATAAAACTATCCATATGCAATTCACTGAGTTATATCAGGTTTTAGTAAAACTATCCATATGCAATGCACTGAGTTATATCAGTTTTTAATAAAACTATCCATATGCAATGCACTGAGTTATATCAGGTTTTAGTAAAACTATCCATATGCAATGCACTGAGTTATATCAGTTTTTAATAAAACTATCCATATGCAATGCACTGAGTTATATCAGTTTTTAATAAAACTATCCATATGCAATGCACTGAGTTATATCAGGTTTTAGTAAAACTATCCATATGCAATGCACTGAGTTATATCAGGTTTTAGTAAAACTATCCATATGCAATGCACTGAGTTATATCAGTTTTTAATAAAACTATCCATATGCAATGCACTGAGTTATATCAGTTTTTAATAAAACTATCCATATGCAATGCACTGAGTTATATCAGTTTTTAATAAAACTATCCATATGCAATGCACTGAGTTATATCAGTTTTTAATAAAACTATCCATATGCAATGCACTGAGTTATATCAGTTTTTAATAAAACTATCCATATGCAATGCACTGAGTTATATCAGTTTTTAATAAAACTATCCATATGCAATGCACTGAGTTATATCAGGTTTTAGTAAAACTATCCATATGCAATGCACTGAGTTATATCAGTTTTTAATAAAACTATCCATATGCAATGCACTGAGTTATATCAGTTTTTAATAAAACTATCCATATGCAATGCAGTGAGTTATATCAGTTTTTAATAAAACTATCCATATGCAATGCACTGAGTTATATCAGTTTTTAATAAAACTATCCATATGCAATTCACTGAGTTATATCAGGTTTTAGTAAAACTATCCATATGCAATGCACTGAGTTATATCAGTTTTTAATAAAACTATCCATATGCAATGCACTGCGTTATATCAGGTTTTAATAAAACTATCCATATGCAATGCAGTGAGTTATATCAGTTTTTAATAAAACTATCCATATGCAATGCACTGAGTTATATCAGTTTTTAATAAAACTATCCATATGCAATGCACTGAGTTATATCAGTTTTTAATAAAACTATCCATATGCAATGCAGTGAGCTATATCAGTTTTTAATAAAACTATCCATATGCAATGCACTGAGTTATATCAGTTTTTAATAAAACTATCCATATGCAATGCACTGAGTTATATCAGGTTTTAATAAAACTATCCATATGCAATGCAGTGAGTTATATCAGTTTTTTATAAAACTATCGATATGCAATGCACTGAGTTATATCAGTTTTTAATAAAACTATCCATATGCAATGCACTGAGTTATACCAGTTTTTAATAAAACAATCCATATGCCATGCACTGAGTTATATCAGGTTTTAATAAAACTATCCATATGCAATGCACTGAGTTACATCAGTTTTTAATAAAACTATCCTTATGCAATGCACTGAGTTATATCAGTTTTTAATAAAACTATCCATATGCAATGCACTGAGTTATATCAGTTTTTAATAAAACTATCCATATGCAATGCACTGAGTTATATCAGGTTTTAATAAAACTATCCATATGCAATGCACTGAGTTATATCAGTTTTTAATAAAACTATC
This sequence comes from Ceratitis rosa, assembly GCA_037013455.1. Classification (NCBI taxonomy): domain Eukaryota; kingdom Metazoa; phylum Arthropoda; class Insecta; order Diptera; family Tephritidae; genus Ceratitis; species Ceratitis rosa. Next base: position 50,080 of record JAWMAG010000317.1, on the reverse strand, counting down.
CATATGCAATGCATTGAGTTATATCAGTTTTTAATAAAACTATCCATATGCAATGCACTGAGTTATATCAGTTTTTAATAAAACTATCCATATGCAATGCACAGAGTTATATCAGGTTTTAATAAAACTATCCATATGCAATGCACTGAGTTATATCAGGTTTTAATAAAACTATCCATATGCAATGCACTGAGTTATATCAGTTTTAAATAAAACTATCCATATGCAATGCACTGAGTTATATCAGGTTTTAATAAAACTATCCATATGCAATGCACTGAGTTATATCAGTTTTTAATAAAACTATCCATATGCAATGCACTGAGTTATATCAGGTTTTAATAAAACTATCCATATGCAATGCACTGAGTTATATCAGTTTATAATAAAACTATCCTTATGCAATGCACTGAGTTATATCAGGTTTTAATAAAACTATCCATATGCAATGCACTGAGTTATATCAGTTTTTAATAAACCTCCATATGCAATGCACTGAGTTATATCAGTTTTTAATAAAACTATCCATATGCAATGCAGTGAGTTATATCAGTTTTTAATAAAACTATCCATATGCAATGCACTGAGTTATATCAGGTTTTAATAAAACTATCCATATGCAATGCACTGAGTTATATCAGGTTTTAATAAAACTATCCATATGCAATGCACTGAGTTATATCAGTTTTTAATAAAACTATCCATATGCAATGCACTGAGTTATATCAGGTTTTAATAAAACTATCCATATGCAATGCACTGAGTTATATCAGTTTTTAATAAAACTATCCATATGCAATGCACTGAGTTATATCAGGTTTTAATAAAACTATCCATATGCAATGCACTGAGTTATATCAGGTTTTAATAAAACTATCCATATGCAATGCACTGAGTTATATCAGTTTTTAATAAAACTATCCATATGCAATGCACTGAGTTATATCAGTTTTTAATAAAACTATCCATATGCTATGCAGTGAGTTATATCAGTTTTTAATAAAACTATCCATATGCAATGCACTGAGTTATATCAGGTTTTAATAAAACTATCCATATGCAATGCACTGAGTTATATCAGTTTTTAATAAACCTCCATATGCAATGCACTGAGTTATATCAGTTTTTAATAAAACTATCCATATGCACTGCAGTGAGTTATATCAGTTTTTAATAAAACTATCCATATGCAATGCACTGAGTTATATCAGTTTTTAATAAAACTATCCATATGCAATGCAGTGAGTTATATCAGTTTTTAATAAAACTATCCATATGCAATGCACTGAGTTATATCAGGTTTTAATAAAACCATCCACATGCAATGCACTGAGTTATATCAGTTTTTAATAAAACTATCCATATGCAATGCAGTGAGTTATATCAGTTTTTAATAAAACTATCCACATGCAATGCACTGAGTTATATCAGTTTTTAATAAAACTATCCATATGCAATGCAGTGAGTTATATCAGTTTTTAATAAAACTATCCATATGCAATGCACTGAGTTATATCAGGTTTTAATAAAACTATCCACATGCAATGCACTGAGTTATATCAGTTTTTAATAAAACTATCCATATGCAATGCACTGAGTTATATCAGTTTTTAATAAAACTATCCATATGCAATGCACTGAGTTATATCAGTTTTTAATAAAACTATCCATATGCAATGCACTGAGTTATATCAGTTTTTAATAAAACTATCCATATGCAATGCACTGAGTTATATCAGGTTTTAGTAAAACTATCCATATGCAATGCACTGAGTTATATCAGTTTTTAATAAAACTATCCATATGCAATGCACTGAGTTATATCAGTTTTTAATAAAACTATCCATATGCAATGCACAGAGTTATATCAGGTTTTAGTAAAACTATCCATATGCAATGCACTGAGTTATATCAGGTTTTAGTAAAACTATCCATATGCAATGCACTGAGTTATATCAGTTTTTAATAAAACTATCCATATGCAATTCACTGAGTTATATCAGGTTTTAGTAAAACTATCCATATGCAATGCACTGAGTTATATTAGGTTTTAGTAAAACTATCCATATGCAATGCACTGAGTTATATCAGGTTTTAGTAAAACTATCCATATGCAATTCACTGAGTTATATCAGGTTTTAGTAAAACTATCCATATGCAATTCACTGAGTTATATCAGGTTTTAGTAAAACTATCCATATGCAATGCACTGAGTTATATCAGTTTTTAATAAAACTATCCATATGCAATGCACTGAGTTATATCAGTTTTTAATAAAACTATCCATATGCAATGCAGTGAGCTATATCAGTTTTTAATAAAACTATCCATATGCAATGCACTGAGTTATATCAGTTTTTAATAAAACTATCCATATGCAATGCACTGAGTTATATCAGGTTTTAATAAAACTATCCATATGCAATGCAGTGAGTTATATCAGTTTTTTATAAAACTATCGATATGCAATGCACTGAGTTATATCAGTTTTTAATAAAACTATCCATATGCAATGCACTGAGTTATACCAGTTTTTAATAAAACAATCCATATGCAATGCACTGAGTTATATCAGGTTTTAATAAAACTATCCATATGCAATGCACTGAGTTATATCAGTTTTTAATAAAACTATCCATATGCAATTCACTGAGTTATATCAGGTTTTAGTAAAACTATCCATATGCAATGCACTGAGTTATATCAGGTTTTAGTAAAACTATCCATATGCAATGCACTGAGTTATATCAGGTTTTAGTAAAACTATCCATATGCAATTCACTGAGTTATATCAGGTTTTAGTAAAACTATCCATATGCAATGCACTGAGTTATATCAGGTTTTAGTAAAACTATCCATATGCAATTCACTGAGTTATATCAGGTTTTAGTAAAACTATCCATATGCAATGCACTGAGTTATATCAGGTTTTAGTAAAACTATCCATATGCAATGCACTGAGTTATATCAGTTTTTAATAAAACTATCCATATGCAATTCACTGAGTTATATCAGGTTTTAGTAAAACTATCCATATGCAATGCACTGAGTTATATCAGTTTTTAATAAAACTATCCATATGCAATGCACTGAGTTATATCAGGTTTTAGTAAAACTATCCATATGCAATGCACTGAGTTATATCAGTTTTTAATAAAACTATCCATATGCAATGCACTGAGTTATATCAGTTTTTAATAAAACTATCCATATGCAATGCACTGAGTTATATCAGGTTTTAGTAAAACTATCCATATGCAATGCACTGAGTTATATCAGGTTTTAGTAAAACTATCCATATGCAATGCACTGAGTTATATCAGTTTTTAATAAAACTATCCATATGCAATTCACTGAGTTATATCAGGTTTTAGTAAAACTATCCATATGCAATGCACTGAGTTATATCAGTTTTTAATAAAACTATCCATATGCAATGCACTGAGTTATATCAGTTTTTAATAAAACTATCCATATGCAATGCACTGAGTTATATCAGTTTTTAATAAAACTATCCATATGCAATGCACTGAGTTATATCAGGTTTTAGTAAAACTATCCATATGCAATGCACTGAGTTATATCAGTTTTTAATAAAACTATCCATATGCAATGCACTGAGTTATATCAGTTTTTAATAAAACTATCCATATGCAATGCAGTGAGTTATATCAGTTTTTAATAAAACTATCCATATGCAATGCACTGAGTTATATCAGTTTTTAATAAAACTATCCATATGCAATTCACTGAGTTATATCAGGTTTTAGTAAAACTATCCATATGCAATGCACTGAGTTATATCAGTTTTTAATAAAACTATCCATATGCAATGCACTGCGTTATATCAGGTTTTAATAAAACTATCCATATGCAATGCAGTGAGTTATATCAGTTTTTAATAAAACTATCCATATGCAATGCACTGAGTTATATCAGTTTTTAATAAAACTATCCATATGCAATGCACTGAGTTATATCAGTTTTTAATAAAACTATCCATATGCAATGCAGTGAGCTATATCAGTTTTTAATAAAACTATCCATATGCAATGCACTGAGTTATATCAGTTTTTAATAAAACTATCCATATGCAATGCACTGAGTTATATCAGGTTTTAATAAAACTATCCATATGCAATGCAGTGAGTTATATCAGTTTTTTATAAAACTATCGATATGCAATGCACTGAGTTATATCAGTTTTTAATAAAACTATCCATATGCAATGCACTGAGTTATACCAGTTTTTAATAAAACAATCCATATGCCATGCACTGAGTTATATCAGGTTTTAATAAAACTATCCATATGCAATGCACTGAGTTACATCAGTTTTTAATAAAACTATCCTTATGCAATGCACTGAGTTATATCAGTTTTTAATAAAACTATCCATATGCAATGCACTGAGTTATATCAGTTTTTAATAAAACTATCCATATGCAATGCACTGAGTTATATCAGGTTTTAATAAAACTATCCATATGCAATGCACTGAGTTATATCAGTTTTTAATAAAACTATCCATATGCAATGCATTGAGTTATATCAGTTTTTAATAAAACTATCCATATGCAATGCACTGAGTTATATCAGTTTTTAATAAAACTATCCATATGCAATGCACAGAGTTATATCAGGTTTTAATAAAACTATCCATATGCAATGCACTGAGTTATATCAGGTTTTAATAAAACTATCCATATGCAATGCACTGAGTTATATCAGTTTTAAATAAAACTATCCATATGCAATGCACTGAGTTATATCAGGTTTTAATAAAACTATCCATATGCAATGCACTGAGTTATATCAGTTTTTAATAAAACTATCCATATGCAATGCACTGAGTTATATCAGGTTTTAATAAAACTATCCATATGCAATGCACTGAGTTATATCAGTTTATAATAAAACTATCCTTATGCAATGCACTGAGTTATATCAGGTTTTAATAAAACTATCCATATGCAATGCACTGAGTTATATCAGTTTTTAATAAACCTCCATATGCAATGCACTGAGTTATATCAGGTTTTAATAAAACTATCCATATGCAATGCACTGAGTTATATCAGTTTTTAATAAAACTATCCATATGCAATGCACTGAGTTATATCAGGTTTTAATAAAACTATCCATATGCAATGCACTGAGTTATATCAGGTTTTAATAAAACTATCCATATGCAATGCACTGAGTTATATCAGTTTTTAATAAAACTATCCATATGCAATGCACTGAGTTATATCAGTTTTTAATAAAACTATCCATATGCTATGCAGTGAGTTATATCAGTTTTTAATAAAACTATCCATATGCAATGCACTGAGTTATATCAGGTTTTAATAAAACTATCCATATGCAATGCACTGAGTTATATCAGTTTTTAATAAACCTCCATATGCAATGCACTGAGTTATATCAGTTTTTAATAAAACTATCCATATGCACTGCAGTGAGTTATATCAGTTTTTAATAAAACTATCCATATGCAATGCACTGAGTTATATCAGTTTTTAATAAAACTATCCATATGCAATGCAGTGAGTTATATCAGTTTTTAATAAAACTATCCATATGCAATGCACTGAGTTATATCAGGTTTTAATAAAACCATCCACATGCAATGCACTGAGTTATATCAGTTTTTAATAAAACTATCCATATGCAATGCAGTGAGTTATATCAGTTTTTAATAAAACTATCCACATGCAATGCACTGAGTTATATCAGTTTTTAATAAAACTATCCATATGCAATGCAGTGAGTTATATCAGTTTTTAATAAAACTATCCATATGCAATGCACTGAGTTATATCAGGTTTTAATAAAACTATCCACATGCAATGCACTGAGTTATATCAGTTTTTAATAAAACTATCCATATGCAATGCACTGAGTTATATCAGTTTTTAATAAACCTCCATATGCAATGCACTGAGTTATATCAGTTTTTAATAAAACTATCCATATGCAATGCAGTGAGTTATATCAGTTTTTAATAAAACTATCCATATGCAATGCAGTGAGTTATATCAGTTTTTAATAAAACTATCCACATGCAATGCACTGAGTTATATCAGTTTTTAATAAAACTATCCATATGCAATGCACTGAGTTATATCAGTTTTTAATAAACCTCCATATGCAATGCACTGAGTTATATCAGTTTTTAATAAAACTATCCATATGCAATGCAGTGAGTTATATCAGTTTTTAATAAAACTATCCATATGCAATGCACTGAGTTATATCAGGTTTTAATAAAACTATCCATATGCAATGCACTGAGTTATATCAGGTTTTAATAAAACTATCCATATGCAATGCACTGAGTTATATCAGTTTTTAATAAAACTATCCATATGCAATGCACTGAGTTATATCAGGTTTTAATAAAACTATCCATATGCAATGCACTGAGTTATATCAGATTTTAATAAAACTATCCATATGCAATGCACTGAGTTATATCAGGTTTTAATAAAACTATCCATATGCAATGCACTGAGTTATATCAGGTTTTAATAAAACTATCCATATGCAATGCACTGAGTTATATCAGTTTTTAATAAAACTATCCATATGCAATGCACTGAGTTATATCAGTTTTTAATAAAACTATCCATATGCTATGCAGTGAGTTATATCAGTTTTTAATAAAACTATCCATATGCAATGCACTGAGTTATATCAGTTTTTAATAAAACTATCCATATGCAATGCACTGAGTTATATCAGTTTTTAATAAAACTATCCATATGCAATGCACTGAGTTATATCAGGTTTTAATAAAACTATCCATATGCAATGCACTGAGTTATATCAGTTTTTAATAAAACTATCCATATGCAATGCACTGAGCTATATCAGATTTTAATAAAACTAACCAACTGAAATGCACTGAGTTATATCAGGTTTAATAAAACTATCCATATGCAATGCACTGAGTTATAGCAGTTTTTAATAAAACTATCCATATGCAGTGCACTGAGTTATATCAAGTTTTAATAAAACTATCCATATGCAATGCACTGAGTTATATCAGTTTTTAATAAAACTATCCATATGCAATGCACTGAGTTATATCAGGTTTTAATAAAACTATCCATATGCAATGCAGTGAGTTATATCAGTTTTTAATAAAACTATCCATATGCGATGCACTGAGTTATATCAGTTTTTAATAAAACTATCCATATGCAATGCACTGAGTTATATCAGGTTTTAATAAAACTATCCATATGCAATGCACTGAGTTATATCAGTTTTTAATAAAACTATCCATATGCAATGCAGTGAGTTATATCAGGTTTTAATAAAACTATCCATATGCAATGCACTGAGTTATATCAGTTTCTAATAAAACTATCCATATGCAATGCACTGAGTTATATCAGTTTTTAATAAAACTATCCATATGCAATGCACTGAGTTATATCAGGTTTTAATAAAACTATCCATATGCAATGCAGTGAGTTATATCAGTTTTTAATAAAACTATCCATATGCAATGCACTGAGTTATATCAGTTTTTAATAAAACTATCCATATGCAATGCAGTGAGTTATATCAGTTTTTAATAAAACTATCCATATGCAATGCAGTGAGTTATATCAGTTTTTAATAAAACTATCCATATGCAATGCACTGAGTTATATCAGGTTTTAGTAAAACTATCCATATGCAATGCACTGAGTTATATCAGTTTTTAATAAAACTATTCATATGCAATGCACTGAGTTATATCAGTTTTTAATAAAACTATCCATATGCAATGCAGTGAGTTATATCAGTTTTTAATAAAACTATCCATATGCAATACACTGAGTTATATCAGGTTTTAATAAAACTATCCATATGCAATGCACTGAGTTATATCAGTTTTTAATAAAACTATCCATATGCAATGCACTGAGTTTTATCAGGTTTTAATAAAACTATCCATATGCAATGCACTGAGTTATATCAGTTTTTAATAAAACTATCCATATGCAATGCAATGAGTTATATCAGTTTTTAATAAAACTATCCATATGCAATGCACTGAGTTATATCAGGTTTTAATAAAACTATCCATATGCAATGCACTGAGTTATATCAGTTTTTAATAAAACTATCCATATGCAATGCACTGAGTTATATCAGGTTTTAGTAAAACTATCCATATGCAATGCACTGAGTTATATCAGTTTTTAATAAAACTATTCATATGCAATGCACTGAGTTATATCAGGTTTTAGTAAAACTATCCATATGCAATGCACTGAGTTATATCAGTTTTTAATAAAACTATCCATATGCAATGCACTGAGTTATATCAGTTTTTAATAAAACTATCCATATACAATGCACTGAGTTATATCAGGTTTTAATAAAACTATCCATATGCAATGAACTGAGTTATATCAGTTTATAATAAAACTATCCATATGCAATGCACTGAGTTATATCAGGTTTTAATAAAACTATCCATATGCAATGCAGTGAGTTATATCAGTTTTTAATAAAACTATCCATATGCAATGCACTGAGTTATATCAGGTTTTAATAAAACTATCCATATGCAATGCACTGAGTTATATCAGTTTTTAATAAAACTATCCGTATGCAATGCACTGAGTTATATCAGGTTTTAGTAAAACTATCCATATGCAATGCACTGAGTTATATCAGTTTTCAATAAAACTATCCATATGCAATGCACTGAGTTATATCAGTTTTTAATAAAACTATCCATATGCAATGCACTGAGTTATATCAGGTTTTAATAAAACTATCCATATGCAATGCAGTGAGTTATATCAGTTTTTAATAAAACTATCCATATGCAATGCACTGAGTTATATCAGTTTTTAATAAACCTCCATATGCAATGCACTGAGTTATATCAGTTTTTAATAAAACTATCCATATGCAATGCAGTGAGTTATATCAGTTTTTAATAAAAATATCCATATGCAATGCACTGAGTTATATCAGGTTTTAATAAAACTATCCATATGCAATGCACTGAGTTATATCAGGTTTTAATAAAACTATCCATATGCAATGCACTGAGTTATATCAGTTTTTAATAAAACTATCCATATGCAATGCACTGAGTTATATCAGGTTTTAATAAAACTATCCATATGCAATGCACTGAGTTATATCAGTTTTTAATAAAACTATCCATATGCAATGCACTGAGTTATATCAGGTTTTAATAAAACTATCCATATGCAATGCACTGAGTTATATCAGGTTTTAATAAAACTATCCATATGCAATGCACTGAGTTATATCAGTTTTTAATAAAACTATCCATATGCAATGCACTGAGTTATATCAGTTTTTAATAAAACTATCCATATGCTATGCAGTGAGTTATATCAGTTTTTAATAAAACTATCCATATGCAATGCACTGAGTTATATCAGTTTTTAATAAAACTATCCATATGCAATGCACTGAGTTATATCAGTTTTTAATAAAACTATCCATATGCAATGCACTGAGTTATATCAGGTTTTAATAAAACTATCCATATGCAATGCACTGAGTTATATCAGTTTTTAATAAAACTATCCATATGCAATGCACTGAGTTATATCAGATTTTAATAAAACTAACCAAATGAAATGCACTGAGTTATATCAGGTTTAATAAAACTATCCATATGCAATGCACTGAGTTATAGCAGTTTTTAATAAAACTATCCATATGCAATGCACTGAGTTATATCAAGTTTTAATAAAACTATCCATATGCAATGCACTGAGTTATATCAGTTTTTAATAAAACTATCCATATGCAATGCACTGAGTTATATCAGTTTTTAATAAAACTATCCATATGCAATGCAGTGAGTTATATCAGTTTTTAATAAAACTATCCATATGCGATGCACTGAGTTATATCAGTTTTTAATAAAACTATCCATATGCAATGCATTGAGTTATATCAGGTTTTAATAAAACTATCCATATGCAATGCACTGAGTTATATCAGTTTTTAATAAAACTATCCATATGCAATGCAGTGAGTTATATCAGGTTTTAATAAAACTATCCATATGCAATGCACTGAGTTATATCAGTTTCTAATAAAACTATCCATATGCAATGCACTGAGTTATATCAGTTTTTAATAAAACTATCCATATGCAATGCACTGAGTTATATCAGGTTTTAATAAAACTATCCATATGCAATGCAGTGAGTTATATCAGTTTTTAATAAAACTATCCATATGCAATGCACTGAGTTATATCAGTTTTTAATAAAACTATCCATATGCAATGCAGTGAGTTATATCAGTTTTTAATAAAACTATCCATATGCAATGCAGTGAGTTATATCAGTTTTTAATAAAACTATCCATATGCAATGCACTGAGTTATATCAGGTTTTAGTAAAACTATCCATATGCAATGCACTGAGTTATATCAGTTTTTAATAAAACTATTCATATGCAATGCACTGAGTTATATCAGTTTTTAATAAAACTATCCATATGCAATGCAGTGAGTTATATCAGTTTTTAATAAAACTATCCATATGCAATACACTGAGTTATATCAGGTTTTAATAAAACTATCCATATGCAATGCACTGAGTTATATCAGTTTTTAATAAAACTATCCATATGCAATGCACTGAGTTATATCAGGTTTTAATAAAACTATCCATATGCAATGCACTGAGTTATATCAGTTTTTAATAAAACTATCCATATGCAATGCAATGAGTTATATCAGTTTTTAATAAAACTATCCATATGCAATGCACTGAGTTATATCAGGTTTTAATAAAACTATCCATATGCAATGCACTGAATTATATCAGTTTTTAATAAAACTATCCATATGCAATGCACTGAGTTATATCAGGTTTTAGTAAAACTATCCATATGCAATGCACTGAGTTATATCAGTTTTTAATAAAACTATCCATATGCAATGCACTGAGTTATATCAGGTTTTAGTAAAACTATCCATATGCAATGCACTGAGTTATATCAGTTTTTAATAAAACTATCCATATGCAATGCACTGAGTTATATCAGTTTTTAATAAAACTATCCATATACAATGCACTGAGTTATATCAGGTTTTAATAAAACTATCCATATGCAATGAACTGAGTTATATCAGTTTATAATAAAACTATCCATATGCAATGCACTGAGTTATATCAGGTTTTAATAAAACTATCCATATGCAATGCAGTGAGTTATATCAGTTTTTAATAAAACTATCCATATGCAATGCACTGAGTTATATCAGGTTTTAATAAAACTATCCATATGCAATGCACTGAGTTATATCAGTTTTTAATAAAACTATCCGTATGCAATGCACTGAGTTATATCAGGTTTTAGTAAAACTATCCATATGCAATGCACTGAGTTATATCAGTTTTCAATAAAACTATCCATATGCAATGCACTGAGTTATATCAGTTTTTAATAAAACTATCCATATGCAATGCACTGAGTTATATCAGGTTTTAATAAAACTATCCATATGCAATGCAGTGAGTTATATCAGTTTTTAATAAAACTATCCATATGCGATGCACTGAGTTATATCAGTTTTTAATAAAACTATCCATATGCAATGCATTGAGTTATATCAGGTTTTAATAAAACTATCCATATGCAATGCACTGAGTTATATCAGTTTTTAATAAAACTATCCATATGCAATGCACTGAGTTATATCAGTTTTTAATAAAACTATCCATATGCAATGCACTGAGTTATATCAGGTTTTAATAAAACTATCCATATGCAATGCAGTGAGTTATATCAGTTTTTAATAAAACTATCCATATGCGATGCACTGAGTTATATCAGTTTTTAATAAAACTATCCATATGCAATGCATTGAGTTATATCAGGTTTTAATAAAACTATCCATATGCAATGCACTGAGTTATATCAGTTTTTAATAAAACTATCCATATGCAATGCACTGAGTTATATCAGTTTCTAATAAAACTATCCATATGCAATGCAGTGAGTTATATCAGGTTTTAATAAAACTATCCATATGCAATGCACTGAGTTATATCAGTTTCTAATAAAACTATCCATATGCAATGCACTGAGTTATATCAGTTTTTAATAAAACTATCCATATGCAATGCACTGAGTTATATCAGTTTTTAATAAAACTAACCAAATGCAATGCACTGAGTTATATCAGGTTTTAATAAAACTATTCATATGCAATGCACTGAGTTATATCAGTTTTTAATAAAACTATCCATATGCAATGCAGTGAGTTATATCAGTTTTTAATAAAACTATCCATATGCAATGCACTGAGTTATATCAGTTTTTAATAAAACTATCCATATGCAATGCAGTGAGTTATATCAGGTTTTAATAAAACTATCCATATGCAATGCACTGAGTTATATCAGTTTCTAATAAAACTATCCATATGCAATGCACTGAGTTATATCAGTTTTTAATAAAACTATCCATATGCAATGCACTGAGTTATATCAGGTTTTAATAAAACTATCCATATGCAATGCAGTGAGTTATATCAGTTTTTAATAAAACTATCCATATGCAATGCACTGAGTTATATCAGTTTTTAATAAAACTATCCATATGCAATGCAGTGAGTTATATCAGTTTTTAATAAAACTATCCATATGCAATGCAGTGAGTTATATCAGTTTTTAATAAAACTATCCATATGCAATGCACTGAGTTATATCAGGTTTTAGTAAAACTATCCATATGCAATGCACTGAGTTATATCAGTTTTTAATAAAACTATTCATATGCAATGCACTGAGTTATATCAGTTTTTAATAAAACTATCCATATGCAATGCAGTGAGTTATATCAGTTTTTAATAAAACTATCCATATGCAATACACTGAGTTATATCAGGTTTTAATAAAACTATCCATATGCAATGCACTGAGTTATATCAGTTTTTAATAAAACTATCCATATGCAATGCACTGAGTTATATCAGGTTTTAATAAAACTATCCATATGCAATGCACTGAGTTATATCAGTTTTTAATAAAACTATCCATATGCAATGCAATGAGTTATATCAGTTTTTAATAAAACTATCCATATGCAATGCACTGAGTTATATCAGGTTTTAATAAAACTATCCATATGCAATGCACTGAATTATATCAGTTTTTAATAAAACTATCCATATGCAATGCACTGAGTTATATCAGGTTTTAGTAAAACTATCCATATGCAATGCACTGAGTTATATCAGTTTTTAATAAAACTATCCATATGCAATGCACTGAGTTATATCAGGTTTTAGTAAAACTATCCATATGCAATGCACTGAGTTATATCAGTTTTTAATAAAACTATCCATATGCAATGCACTGAGTTATATCAGTTTTTAATAAAACTATCCATATACAATGCACTGAGTTATATCAGGTTTTAATAAAACTATCCATATGCAATGAACTGAGTTATATCAGTTTATAATAAAACTATCCATATGCAATGCACTGAGTTATATCAGGTTTTAATAAAACTATCCATATGCAATGCAGTGAGTTATATCAGTTTTTAATAAAACTATCCATATGCAATGCACTGAGTTATATCAGGTTTTAATAAAACTATCCATATGCAATGCACTGAGTTATATCAGTTTTTAATAAAACTATCCGTATGCAATGCACTGAGTTATATCAGGTTTTAGTAAAACTATCCATATGCAATGCACTGAGTTATATCAGTTTTCAATAAAACTATCCATATGCAATGCACTGAGTTATATCAGTTTTTAATAAAACTATCCATATGCAATGCACTGAGTTATATCAGGTTTTAATAAAACTATCCATATGCAATGCAGTGAGTTATATCAGTTTTTAATAAAACTATCCATATGCGATGCACTGAGTTATATCAGTTTTTAATAAAACTATCCATATGCAATGCATTGAGTTATATCAGGTTTTAATAAAACTATCCATATGCAATGCACTGAGTTATATCAGTTTTTAATAAAACTATCCATATGCAATGCACTGAGTTATATCAGTTTTTAATAAAACTATCCATATGCAATGCACTGAGTTATATCAGGTTTTAATAAAACTATCCATATGCAATGCAGTGAGTTATATCAGTTTTTAATAAAACTATCCATATGCGATGCACTGAGTTATATCAGTTTTTAATAAAACTATCCATATGCAATGCATTGAGTTATATCAGGTTTTAATAAAACTATCCATATGCAATGCACTGAGTTATATCAGTTTTTAATAAAACTATCCATATGCAATGCACTGAGTTATATCAGTTTCTAATAAAACTATCCATATGCAATGCAGTGAGTTATATCAGGTTTTAATAAAACTATCCATATGCAATGCACTGAGTTATATCAGTTTCTAATAAAACTATCCATATGCAATGCACTGAGTTATATCAGTTTTTAATAAAACTATCCATATGCAATGCACTGAGTTATATCAGTTTTTAATAAAACTAACCAAATGCAATGCACTGAGTTATATCAGGTTTTAATAAAACTATTCATATGCAATGCACTGAGTTATATCAGTTTTTAATAAAACTATCCATATGCAATGCAGTGAGTTATATCAGTTTTTAATAAAACTATCCATATGCAATGCACTGAGTTATATCAGTTTTTAATAAAACTATCCATATGCAATGCAGTGAGTTATATCAGTTTTTAATATAACTATCCATATGCAATGCAGTGAGTTGTATCAGTTTTTAATAAAACTATCCATATGCAATGCACTGAGTTATATCAGGTTTTAGTAAAACTATCCATATGCAATGCACTGAGTTATATCAATTTTTAATAAAACTATCCATATGCAATGCACTGAGTTATATAAGGTTTTAATAAAACTATCCATATGCAATGCACTGAGTTATATCAGTTTTTAATAAAACTATCCATATGCAATGCACTGAGTTATATCAGTTTTTAATAAAACTATCCATATGCAATGCACTGAGTTATATCAGGTTTTAATAAAACTATCCATATGCAATGCAGTGAGTTATATCAGTTTTTAATAAAAATATCCATATGCAATGCAGTGAGTTATATCAGTTTTTAATAAAACTATCCATATGCAATGCACTGAGTTATATCAGGTTTTAGTAAAACTATCCATATGCAATGCACTGAGTTATCTCAGTTTTTAATAAAACTATCCATATGCAATGCACTGAGTTATATCAGTTTTTAATAAAACTATCCATATGCAATGCAGTGAGTTATATCAGTTTTTAATAAAACTATCCATATGCAATGCACTGAGTTATATCAGGTTTTAATAAAACTATCCATATGCAATGCACTGAGTTATATCAGTTTTTAATAAAACTATCCATATGCAATGCACTGAGTTATATCAGGTTTTAATAAAACTATCCATATGCAATGCACTGAGTTATATCAGTTTTTAATAAAACTATCCATATGCAATGCACTGAGTTATATCAGGTTTTAGTAAAACTATCCATATGCAATGCACTGAGTTATATCAGTTTTCAATAAAACTATCCATATGCAATGCACTGAGTTATATCAGGTTTTAGTAAAACTATCCATATGCAATGCACTGAGTTATATCAGTTTTTAATAAAACTATCCATATGCAATGCACTGAGTTATACCAGTTTTTAATAAAACTATCCATATGCAATGCAGTGAGTTATATCAGTTTTTAATAAAACTATCCATATGCAATGCACTGAGTTATATCAGGTTTTAATAAAACTATCCATATGCAATGCACTGAGTTATATCAGTTTTTAATAAAACTATCCATATGCAATGCACTGAGTTATATCAGTTTTTAATAAAACTATCCATATGCAATGCAGTGAGTTATATCAGTTTTTAATAAAACTATCCATATGCAATGCAATGAGTTATATCAGTTTTAAATAAAACTATCCATATGCAATGCAGTTAGTTATATCAGTTTTTAATAAAACTATCCATATGCAATGCACTGAGTTATATCAGGTTTTAGTAAAACTATCCATATGCAATGCACTGAGTTATATCAGTTTTTAATAAAACTATCCATATGCAATTCACTGAGTTATATCAGGTTTTAGTAAAACTATCCATATGCAATGCACTGAGTTATATCAGTTTTTAATAAAACTATCCATATGCATTGCACTGAGTTATATCAGTTTTTAATAAAACTATCCATATGCAATGCAGTGAGTTATATCAGTTTTTAATAAAACTATCCATATGCAATGCACTGAGTTATATCAGGTTTTAGTAAAACTATCCATATGCAATGCACTGAGTTATATCAGTTTTTAATAAAACTATCCATATGCAATTCACTGAGTTATATCAGGTTTTAGTAAAACTATCCATATGCAATGCACTGAGTTATATCAGTTTTTAATAAAACTATCCATATGCAATGCACTGAGTTATATCAGGTTTTAATAAAACTATCCATATGCAATGCAGTGAGTTATATCAGTTTTTAATAAAACTATCCATATGCAATGCACTGAGTTATATCAGTTTTTAATAAAACTATCCATATGCAATGCACTGAGTTATATCAGTTTTTAATAAAACTATCCATATGCAATGCAGTGAGCTATATCAGTTTTTAATAAAACTATCCATATGCAATGCACTGAGTTATATCAGTTTTTAATAAAACTATCCATATGCAATGCACTGAGTTATATCAGGTTTTAATAAAACTATCCATATGCAATGCAGTGAGTTATATCAGTTTTTTATAAAACTATCGATATGCAATGCACTGAGTTATATCAGTTTTTAATAAAACTATCCATATGCAATGCACTGAGTTATACCAGTTTTTAATAAAACAATCCATATGCAATGCACTGAGTTATATCAGGTTTTAATAAAACTATCCATATGCAATGCACTGAGTTACATCAGTTTTTAATAAAACTATCCTTATGCAATGCACTGAGTTATATCAGTTTTTAATAAAACTATCCATATGCAATGCACTGAGTTATATCAGTTTTTAATAAAACTATCCATATGCAATGCACTGAGTTATATCAGGTTTTAATAAAACTATCCATATGCAATGCACTGAGTTATATCAGTTTTTAATAAAACTATCCATATGCAATGCATTGAGTTATATCAGTTTTTAATAAAACTATCCATATGCAATGCACTGAGTTATATCAGTTTTTAATAAAACTATCCATATGCAATGCACAGAGTTATATCAGGTTTTAATAAAACTATCCATATGCAATGCACTGAGTTATATCAGGTTTTAATAAAACTATCCATATGCAATGCACTGAGTTATATCAGTTTTAAATAAAACTATCCATATGCAATGCAGTGAGTTATATCAGGTTTTAATAAAACTATCCATATGCAATGCACTGAGTTATATCAGTTTCTAATAAAACTATCCATATGCAATGCACTGAGTTATATCAGTTTTTAATAAAACTATCCATATGCAATGCACTGAGTTATATCAGTTTTTAATAAAACTAACCAAATGCAATGCACTGAGTTATATCAGGTTTTAATAAAACTATTCATATGCAATGCACTGAGTTATATCAGTTTTTAATAAAACTATCCATATGCAATGCAGTGAGTTATATCAGTTTTTAATAAAACTATCCATATGCAATGCACTGAGTTATATCAGTTTTTAATAAAACTATCCATATGCAATGCAGTGAGTTATATCAGTTTTTAATATAACTATCCATATGCAATGCAGTGAGTTGTATCAGTTTTTAATAAAACTATCCATATGCAATGCACTGAGTTATATCAGGTTTTAGTAAAACTATCCATATGCAATGCACTGAGTTATATCAATTTTTAATAAAACTATCCATATGCAATGCACTGAGTTATATAAGGTTTTAATAAAACTATCCATATGCAATGCACTGAGTTATATCAGTTTTTAATAAAACTATCCATATGCAATGCACTGAGTTATATCAGTTTTTAATAAAACTATCCATATGCAATGCACTGAGTTATATCAGGTTTTAATAAAACTATCCATATGCAATGCAGTGAGTTATATCAGTTTTTAATAAAAATATCCATATGCAATGCAGTGAGTTATATCAGTTTTTAATAAAACTATCCATATGCAATGCACTGAGTTATATCAGGTTTTAGTAAAACTATCCATATGCAATGCACTGAGTTATCTCAGTTTTTAATAAAACTATCCATATGCAATGCACTGAGTTATATCAGTTTTTAATAAAACTATCCATATGCAATGCAGTGAGTTATATCAGTTTTTAATAAAACTATCCATATGCAATGCACTGAGTTATATCAGGTTTTAATAAAACTATCCATATGCAATGCACTGAGTTATATCAGTTTTTAATAAAACTATCCATATGCAATGCACTGAGTTATATCAGGTTTTAATAAAACTATCCATATGCAATGCACTGAGTTATATCAGTTTTTAATAAAACTATCCATATGCAATGCACTGAGTTATATCAGGTTTTAGTAAAACTATCCATATGCAATGCACTGAGTTATATCAGTTTTCAATAAAACTATCCATATGCAATGCACTGAGTTATATCAGGTTTTAGTAAAACTATCCATATGCAATGCACTGAGTTATATCAGTTT
This sequence comes from Ceratitis rosa, assembly GCA_037013455.1. Lineage (NCBI taxonomy): Eukaryota > Metazoa > Arthropoda > Insecta > Diptera > Tephritidae > Ceratitis > Ceratitis rosa. Next base: position 31,410 of record JAWMAG010000317.1, on the reverse strand, counting down.
TTAATAAAACTATCCATATGCAATGCACTGAGTTATACCAGTTTTTAATAAAACTATCCATATGCAATGCAGTGAGTTATATCAGTTTTTAATAAAACTATCCATATGCAATGCACTGAGTTATATCAGGTTTTAATAAAACTATCCATATGCAATGCACTGAGTTATATCAGTTTTTAATAAAACTATCCATATGCAATGCACTGAGTTATATCAGTTTTTAATAAAACTATCCATATGCAATGCAGTGAGTTATATCAGTTTTTAATAAAACTATCCATATGCAATGCAATGAGTTATATCAGTTTTAAATAAAACTATCCATATGCAATGCAGTGAGTTATATCAGTTTTTAATAAAACTATCCATATGCAATGCACTGAGTTATATCAGGTTTTAGTAAAACTATCCATATGCAATGCACTGAGTTATATCAGTTTTTAATAAAACTATCCATATGCAATTCACTGAGTTATATCAGGTTTTAGTAAAACTATCCATATGCAATGCACTGAGTTATATCAGTTTTTAATAAAACTATCCATATGCATTGCACTGAGTTATATCAGTTTTTAATAAAACTATCCATATGCAATGCAGTGAGTTATATCAGTTTTTAATAAAACTATCCATATGCAATGCACTGAGTTATATCAGGTTTTAGTAAAACTATCCATATGCAATGCACTGAGTTATATCAGTTTTTAATAAAACTATCCATATGCAATTCACTGAGTTATATCAGGTTTTAGTAAAACTATCCATATGCAATGCACTGAGTTATATCAGTTTTTAATAAAACTATCCATATGCAATGCACTGAGTTATATCAGGTTTTAATAAAACTATCCATATGCAATGCAGTGAGTTATATCAGTTTTTAATAAAACTATCCATATGCAATGCACTGAGTTATATCAGTTTTTAATAAAACTATCCATATGCAATGCACTGAGTTATATCAGTTTTTAATAAAACTATCCATATGCAATGCAGTGAGCTATATCAGTTTTTAATAAAACTATCCATATGCAATGCACTGAGTTATATCAGTTTTTAATAAAACTATCCATATGCAATGCACTGAGTTATATCAGGTTTTAATAAAACTATCCATATGCAATGCAGTGAGTTATATCAGTTTTTTATAAAACTATCGATATGCAATGCACTGAGTTATATCAGTTTTTAATAAAACTATCCATATGCAATGCACTGAGTTATACCAGTTTTTAATAAAACAATCCATATGCAATGCACTGAGTTATATCAGGTTTTAATAAAACTATCCATATGCAATGCACTGAGTTACATCAGTTTTTAATAAAACTATCCTTATGCAATGCACTGAGTTATATCAGTTTTTAATAAAACTATCCATATGCAATGCACTGAGTTATATCAGTTTTTAATAAAACTATCCATATGCAATGCACTGAGTTATATCAGGTTTTAATAAAACTATCCATATGCAATGCACTGAGTTATATCAGTTTTTAATAAAACTATCCATATGCAATGCATTGAGTTATATCAGTTTTTAATAAAACTATCCATATGCAATGCACTGAGTTATATCAGTTTTTAATAAAACTATCCATATGCAATGCACAGAGTTATATCAGGTTTTAATAAAACTATCCATATGCAATGCACTGAGTTATATCAGGTTTTAATAAAACTATCCATATGCAATGCACTGAGTTATATCAGTTTTAAATAAAACTATCCATATGCAATGCACTGAGTTATATCAGGTTTTAATAAAACTATCCATATGCAATGCACTGAGTTATATCAGTTTTTAATAAAACTATCCATATGCAATGCACTGAGTTATATCAGGTTTTAATAAAACTATCCATATGCAATGCACTGAGTTATATCAGTTTATAATAAAACTATCCTTATGCAATGCACTGAGTTATATCAGGTTTTAATAAAACAATCCATATGCAATGCACTGAGTTATATCAGTTTTTAATAAACCTCCATATGCAATGCACTGAGTTATATCAGTTTTTAATAAAACTATCCATATGCAATGCAGTGAGTTATATCAGTTTTTAATAAAACTATCCATATGCAATGCACTGAGTTATATCAGGTTTTAATAAAACTATCCATATGCAATGCACTGAGTTATATAAGGTTTTAATAAAACTATCCATATGCAATGCACTGAGTTATATCAGTTTTTAATAAAACTATCCATATGCAATGCACTGAGTTATATCAGTTTTTAATAAAACTATCCATATGCAATGCACTGAGTTATATCAGGTTTTAATAAAACTATCCATATGCAATGCAGTGAGTTATATCAGTTTTTAATAAAACTATCCATGTGCAATGCACTGAGTTATATCAGTTTTTAATAAAACTATCCATATGCAATGCACTGAGTTATATCAGTTTTTAATAAAACTATCCATATGCAATGCAGTGAGCTATATCAGTTTTTAATAAAACTATCCATATGCAATGCACTGAGTTATATCAGTTTTTAATAAAACTATCCATATGCAATGCACTGAGTTATATCAGGTTTTAATAAAACTATCCATATGCAATGCAGTGAGTTATATCAGTTTTTTATAAAACTATCGATATGCAATGCACTGAGTTATATCAGTTTTTAATAAAACTATCCATATGCAATGCACTGAGTTATACCAGTTTTTAATAAAACAATCCATATGCAATGCACTGAGTTATATCAGGTTTTAATAAAACTATCCATATGCAATGCACTGAGTTACATCAGTTTTTAATAAAACTATCCTTATGCAATGCACTGAGTTATATCAGTTTTTAATAAAACTATCCATATGCAATGCACTGAGTTATATCAGTTTTTAATAAAACTATCCATATGCAATGCACAGAGTTATATCAGGTTTTAATAAAACTATCCATATGCAATGCACTGAGTTATATCAGGTTTTAATAAAACTATCCATATGCAATGCACTGAGTTATATCAGTTTTTAATAAAACTATCCATATGCAATGCACTGAGTTATATCAGTTTCTAATAAAACTATCCATATGCAATGCAGTGAGTTATATCAGGTTTTAATAAAACTATCCATATGCAATGCACTGAGTTATATCAGTTTCTAATAAAACTATCCATATGCAATGCACTGAGTTATATCAGTTTTTAATAAAACTATCCATATGCAATGCACTGAGTTATATCAGTTTTTAATAAAACTAACCAAATGCAATGCACTGAGTTATATCAGGTTTTAATAAAACTATTCATATGCAATGCACTGAGTTATATCAGTTTTTAATAAAACTATCCATATGCAATGCAGTGAGTTATATCAGTTTTTAATAAAACTATCCATATGCAATGCACTGAGTTATATCAGTTTTTAATAAAACTATCCATATGCAATGCAGTGAGTTATATCAGTTTTTAATATAACTATCCATATGCAATGCAGTGAGTTGTATCAGTTTTTAATAAAACTATCCATATGCAATGCACTGAGTTATATCAGGTTTTAGTAAAACTATCCATATGCAATGCACTGAGTTATATCAATTTTTAATAAAACTATCCATATGCAATGCACTGAGTTATATCAGTTTTTAATAAAACTATCCATATGCAATGCACTGAGTTATATCAGTTTCTAATAAAACTATCCATATGCAATGCACTGAGTTATATCAGGTTTTAGTAAAACTATCCATATGCAATGCACTGAGTTATATCAGTTTTTAATAAAACTATCCATATGCAATGCACTGAGTTATATCAGTTTTTAATAAAAATATCCATATGCAATGCAGTGAGTTATATCAGTTTTTAATAAAACTATCCATATGCAATGCACTGAGTTATATCAGGTTTTAGTAAAACTATCCATATGCAATGCACTGAGTTATCTCAGTTTTTAATAAAACTATCCATATGCAATGCACTGAGTTATATCAGTTTTTAATAAAACTATCCATATGCAATGCAGTGAGTTATATCAGTTTTTAATAAAACTATCCATATGCAATGCACTGAGTTATATCAGGTTTTAATAAAACTATCCATATGCAATGCACTGAGTTATATCAGTTTTTAATAAAACTATCCATATGCAATGCACTGAGTTATATCAGGTTTTAATAAAACTATCCATATGCAATGCACTGAGTTATATCAGTTTTTAATAAAACTATCCATATGCAATGCACTGAGTTATATCAGTTTTTAATAAAACTATCCATATGCAATGCACTGAGTTATATCAGGTTTTAGTAAAACTATCCATATGCAATGCACTGAGTTATATCAGGTTTTAATAAAACTATCCATATGCAATGCACTGAGTTATATCAGTTTTTAATAAAACTATCCATATGCAATGCACTGAGTTATACCAGTTTTTAATAAAACTATCCATATGCAATGCAGTGAGTTATATCAGTTTTTAATAAAACTATCCATATGCAATGCACTGAGTTATATCAGGTTTTAATAAAACTATCCATATGCAATGCACTGAGTTATATCAGTTTTTAATAAAACTATCCATATGCAATGCACTGAGTTATATCAGTTTTTAATAAAACTATCCATATGCAATGCAGTGAGTTATATCAGTTTTTAATAAAACTATCCATATGCAATGCAATGAGCTATATCAGTTTTAAATAAAACTATCCATATGCAATGCAGTGAGTTATATCAGTTTTTAATAAAACTATCCATATGCAATGCACTGAGTTATATCAGGTTTTAGTAAAACTATCCATATGCAATGCACTGAGTTATATCAGTTTTTAATAAAACTATCCATATGCAATTCACTGAGTTATATCAGGTTTTAGTAAAACTATCCATATGCAATGCACTGAGTTATATCAGTTTTTAATAAAACTATCCATATGCATTGCACTGAGTTATATCAGTTTTTAATAAAACTATCCATATGCAATGCAGTGAGTTATATCAGTTTTTAATAAAACTATCCATATGCAATGCACTGAGTTATATCAGGTTTTAGTAAAACTATCCATATGCAATGCACTGAGTTATATCAGTTTTTAATAAAACTATCCATATGCAATTCACTGAGTTATATCAGGTTTTAGTAAAACTATCCATATGCAATGCACTGAGTTATATCAGTTTTTAATAAAACTATCCATATGCAATGCACTGAGTTATATCAGTTTTTAATAAAACTAACCAAATGCAATGCACTGAGTTATATCAGGTTTTAATAAAACTATTCATATGCAATGCACTGAGTTATATCAGTTTTTAATAAAACTATCCATATGCAATGCAGTGAGTTATATCAGTTTTTAATAAAACTATCCATATGCAATGCACTGAGTTATATCAGTTTTTAATAAAACTATCCATATGCAATGCAGTGAGTTATATCAGTTTTTAATATAACTATCCATATGCAATGCAGTGAGTTGTATCAGTTTTTAATAAAACTATCCATATGCAATGCACTGAGTTATATCAGGTTTTAGTAAAACTATCCATATGCAATGCACTGAGTTATATCAATTTTTAATAAAACTATCCATATGCAATGCACTGAGTTATATCAGTTTTTAATAAAACTATCCATATGCAATGCACTGAGTTATATCAGTTTCTAATAAAACTATCCATATGCAATGCACTGAGTTATATCAGGTTTTAGTAAAACTATCCATATGCAATGCACTGAGTTATATCAGTTTTTAATAAAACTATCCATATGCAATGCACTGAGTTATATCAGTTTTTAATAAAAATATCCATATGCAATGCAGTGAGTTATATCAGTTTTTAATAAAACTATCCATATGCAATGCACTGAGTTATATCAGGTTTTAGTAAAACTATCCATATGCAATGCACTGAGTTATCTCAGTTTTTAATAAAACTATCCATATGCAATGCACTGAGTTATATCAGTTTTTAATAAAACTATCCATATGCAATGCAGTGAGTTATATCAGTTTTTAATAAAACTATCCATATGCAATGCACTGAGTTATATCAGGTTTTAATAAAACTATCCATATGCAATGCACTGAGTTATATCAGTTTTTAATAAAACTATCCATATGCAATGCACTGAGTTATATCAGGTTTTAATAAAACTATCCATATGCAATGCACTGAGTTATATCAGTTTTTAATAAAACTATCCATATGCAATGCACTGAGTTATATCAGGTTTTAGTAAAACTATCCATATGCAATGCACTGAGTTATATCAGTTTTCAATAAAACTATCCATATGCAATGCACTGAGTTATATCAGGTTTTAGTAAAACTATCCATATGCAATGCACTGAGTTATATCAGTTTTTAATAAAACTATCCATATGCAATGCACTGAGTTATACCAGTTTTTAATAAAACTATCCATATGCAATGCAGTGAGTTATATCAGTTTTTAATAAAACTATCCATATGCAATGCACTGAGTTATATCAGGTTTTAATAAAACTATCCATATGCAATGCACTGAGTTATATCAGTTTTTAATAAAACTATCCATATGCAATGCACTGAGTTATATCAGTTTTTAATAAAACTATCCATATGCAATGCAGTGAGTTATATCAGTTTTTAATAAAACTATCCATATGCAATGCAATGAGTTATATCAGTTTTAAATAAAACTATCCATATGCAATGCAGTGAGTTATATCAGTTTTTAATAAAACTATCCATATGCAATGCACTGAGTTATATCAGGTTTTAGTAAAACTATCCATATGCAATGCACTGAGTTATATCAGTTTTTAATAAAACTATCCATATGCAATTCACTGAGTTATATCAGGTTTTAGTAAAACTATCCATATGCAATGCACTGAGTTATATCAGTTTTTAATAAAACTATCCATATGCATTGCACTGAGTTATATCAGTTTTTAATAAAACTATCCATATGCAATGCAGTGAGTTATATCAGTTTTTAATAAAACTATCCATATGCAATGCACTGAGTTATATCAGGTTTTAGTAAAACTATCCATATGCAATGCACTGAGTTATATCAGTTTTTAATAAAACTATCCATATGCAATTCACTGAGTTATATCAGGTTTTAGTAAAACTATCCATATGCAATGCACTGAGTTATATCAGTTTTTAATAAAACTATCCATATGCAATGCACTGAGTTATATCAGGTTTTAATAAAACTATCCATATGCAATGCAGTGAGTTATATCAGTTTTTAATAAAACTATCCATATGCAATGCACTGAGTTATATCAGTTTTTAATAAAACTATCCATATGCAATGCACTGAGTTATATCAGTTTTTAATAAAACTATCCATATGCAATGCAGTGAGCTATATCAGTTTTTAATAAAACTATCCATATGCAATGCACTGAGTTATATCAGTTTTTAATAAAACTATCCATATGCAATGCACTGAGTTATATCAGGTTTTAATAAAACTATCCATATGCAATGCAGTGAGTTATATCAGTTTTTTATAAAACTATCGATATGCAATGCACTGAGTTATATCAGTTTTTAATAAAACTATCCATATGCAATGCACTGAGTTATACCAGTTTTTAATAAAACAATCCATATGCAATGCACTGAGTTATATCAGGTTTTAATAAAACTATCCATATGCAATGCACTGAGTTACATCAGTTTTTAATAAAACTATCCTTATGCAATGCACTGAGTTATATCAGTTTTTAATAAAACTATCCATATGCAATGCACTGAGTTATATCAGTTTTTAATAAAACTATCCATATGCAATGCACAGAGTTATATCAGGTTTTAATAAAACTATCCATATGCAATGCACTGAGTTATATCAGGTTTTAATAAAACTATCCATATGCAATGCACTGAGTTATATCAGTTTTTAATAAAACTATCCATATGCAATGCACTGAGTTATATCAGTTTCTAATAAAACTATCCATATGCAATGCAGTGAGTTATATCAGGTTTTAATAAAACTATCCATATGCAATGCACTGAGTTATATCAGTTTCTAATAAAACTATCCATATGCAATGCACTGAGTTATATCAGTTTTTAATAAAACTATCCATATGCAATGCACTGAGTTATATCAGTTTTTAATAAAACTAACCAAATGCAATGCACTGAGTTATATCAGGTTTTAATAAAACTATTCATATGCAATGCACTGAGTTATATCAGTTTTTAATAAAACTATCCATATGCAATGCAGTGAGTTATATCAGTTTTTAATAAAACTATCCATATGCAATGCACTGAGTTATATCAGTTTTTAATAAAACTATCCATATGCAATGCAGTGAGTTATATCAGTTTTTAATATAACTATCCATATGCAATGCAGTGAGTTGTATCAGTTTTTAATAAAACTATCCATATGCAATGCACTGAGTTATATCAGGTTTTAGTAAAACTATCCATATGCAATGCACTGAGTTATATCAATTTTTAATAAAACTATCCATATGCAATGCATTGAGTTATATCAGTTTTTAATAAAACTATCCATATGCAATGCACTGAGTTATATCAGTTTTTAATAAAACTATCCATATGCAATGCACAGAGTTATATCAGGTTTTAATAAAACTATCCATATGCAATGCACTGAGTTATATCAGGTTTTAATAAAACTATCCATATGCAATGCACTGAGTTATATCAGTTTTTAATAAAACTATCCATATGCAATGCAGTGAGTTATATCAGTTTTTAATAAAACTATCCATATGCAATGCACTGAGTTATATCAGTTTTTAATAAAACTATCCATATGCAATGCACTGAGTTATATCAGGTTTTAATAAAACTATCCATATGCAATGCACTGAGTTATATCAGTTTATAATAAAACTATCCTTATGCAATGCACTGAGTTATATCAGGTTTTAATAAAACAATCCATATGCAATGCACTGAGTTATATCAGTTTTTAATAAACCTCCATATGCAATGCACTGAGTTATATCAGTTTTTAATAAAACTATCCATATGCAATGCAGTGAGTTATATCAGTTTTTAATAAAACTATCCATATGCAATGCACTGAGTTATATCAGGTTTTAATAAAACTATCCATATGCAATGCACTGAGTTATATAAGGTTTTAATAAAACTATCCATATGCAATGCACTGAGTTATATCAGTTTTTAATAAAACTATCCATATGCAATGCACTGAGTTATATCAGTTTTTAATAAAACTATCCATATGCAATGCACTGAGTTATATCAGGTTTTAATAAAACTATCCATATGCAATGCAGTGAGTTATATCAGTTTTTAATAAAACTATCCATATGCAATGCACTGAGTTATATCAGTTTTTAATAAAACTATCCATATGCAATGCACTGAGTTATATCAGTTTTTAATAAAACTATCCATATGCAATGCAGTGAGCTATATCAGTTTTTAATAAAACTATCCATATGCAATGCACTGAGTTATATCAGTTTTTAATAAAACTATCCATATGCAATGCACTGAGTTATATCAGGTTTTAATAAAACTATCCATATGCAATGCAGTGAGTTATATCAGTTTTTTATAAAACTATCGATATGCAATGCACTGAGTTATATCAGTTTTTAATAAAACTATCCATATGCAATGCACTGAGTTATACCAGTTTTTAATAAAACAATCCATATGCAATGCACTGAGTTATATCAGGTTTTAATAAAACTATCCATATGCAATGCACTGAGTTACATCAGTTTTTAATAAAACTATCCTTATGCAATGCACTGAGTTATATCAGTTTTTAATAAAACTATCCATATGCAATGCACTGAGTTATATCAGTTTTTAATAAAACTATCCATATGCAATGCACAGAGTTATATCAGTTTTTAATAAAACTATCCATATGCAATGCACTGAGTTATATCAGGTTTTAATAAAACTATCCATATGCAATGCACTGAGTTATATCAGTTTTTAATAAAACTATCCATATGCAATGCACTGAGTTATATCAGGTTTTAGTAAAACTATCCATATGCAATGCACTGAGTTATATCAGTTTTCAATAAAACTATCCATATGCAATGCACTGAGTTATATCAGGTTTTAGTAAAACTATCCATATGCAATGCACTGAGTTATATCAGTTTTTAATAAAACTATCCATATGCAATGCACTGAGTTATACCAGTTTTTAATAAAACTATCCATATGCAATGCAGTGAGTTATATCAGTTTTTAATAAAACTATCCATATGCAATGCACTGAGTTATATCAGGTTTTAATAAAACTATCCATATGCAATGCACTGAGTTATATCAGTTTTTAATAAAACTATCCATATGCAATGCACTGAGTTATATCAGTTTTTAATAAAACTATCCATATGCAATGCAGTGAGTTATATCAGTTTTTAATAAAACTATCCATATGCAATGCAATGAGTTATATCAGTTTTAAATAAAACTATCCATATGCAATGCAGTGAGTTATATCAGTTTTTAATAAAACTATCCATATGCAATGCACTGAGTTATATCAGGTTTTAGTAAAACTATCCATATGCAATGCACTGAGTTATATCAGTTTTTAATAAAACTATCCATATGCAATTCACTGAGTTATATCAGGTTTTAGTAAAACTATCCATATGCAATGCACTGAGTTATATCAGTTTTTAATAAAACTATCCATATGCATTGCACTGAGTTATATCAGTTTTTAATAAAACTATCCATATGCAATGCAGTGAGTTATATCAGTTTTTAATAAAACTATCCATATGCAATGCACTGAGTTATATCAGGTTTTAGTAAAACTATCCATATGCAATGCACTGAGTTATATCAGTTTTTAATAAAACTATCCATATGCAATTCACTGAGTTATATCAGGTTTTAGTAAAACTATCCATATGCAATGCACTGAGTTATATCAGTTTTTAATAAAACTATCCATATGCAATGCACTGAGTTATATCAGGTTTTAATAAAACTATCCATATGCAATGCAGTGAGTTATATCAGTTTTTAATAAAACTATCCATATGCAATGCACTGAGTTATATCAGTTTTTAATAAAACTATCCATATGCAATGCACTGAGTTATATCAGTTTTTAATAAAACTATCCATATGCAATGCAGTGAGCTATATCAGTTTTTAATAAAACTATCCATATGCAATGCACTGAGTTATATCAGTTTTTAATAAAACTATCCATATGCAATGCACTGAGTTATATCAGGTTTTAATAAAACTATCCATATGCAATGCAGTGAGTTATATCAGTTTTTTATAAAACTATCGATATGCAATGCACTGAGTTATATCAGTTTTTAATAAAACTATCCATATGCAATGCACTGAGTTATACCAGTTTTTAATAAAACAATCCATATGCAATGCACTGAGTTATATCAGGTTTTAATAAAACTATCCATATGCAATGCACTGAGTTACATCAGTTTTTAATAAAACTATCCTTATGCAATGCACTGAGTTATATCAGTTTTTAATAAAACTATCCATATGCAATGCACTGAGTTATATCAGTTTTTAATAAAACTATCCATATGCAATGCACAGAGTTATATCAGGTTTTAATAAAACTATCCATATGCAATGCACTGAGTTATATCAGGTTTTAATAAAACTATCCATATGCAATGCACTGAGTTATATCAGTTTTTAATAAAACTATCCATATGCAATGCACTGAGTTATATCAGTTTCTAATAAAACTATCCATATGCAATGCAGTGAGTTATATCAGGTTTTAATAAAACTATCCATATGCAATGCACTGAGTTATATCAGTTTCTAATAAAACTATCCATATGCAATGCACTGAGTTATATCAGTTTTTAATAAAACTATCCATATGCAATGCACTGAGTTATATCAGTTTTTAATAAAACTAACCAAATGCAATGCACTGAGTTATATCAGGTTTTAATAAAACTATTCATATGCAATGCACTGAGTTATATCAGTTTTTAATAAAACTATCCATATGCAATGCAGTGAGTTATATCAGTTTTTAATAAAACTATCCATATGCAATGCACTGAGTTATATCAGTTTTTAATAAAACTATCCATATGCAATGCAGTGAGTTATATCAGTTTTTAATATAACTATCCATATGCAATGCAGTGAGTTGTATCAGTTTTTAATAAAACTATCCATATGCAATGCACTGAGTTATATCAGGTTTTAGTAAAACTATCCATATGCAATGCACTGAGTTATATCAATTTTTAATAAAACTATCCATATGCAATGCATTGAGTTATATCAGTTTTTAATAAAACTATCCATATGCAATGCACTGAGTTATATCAGTTTTTAATAAAACTATCCATATGCAATGCACAGAGTTATATCAGGTTTTAATAAAACTATCCATATGCAATGCACTGAGTTATATCAGGTTTTAATAAAACTATCCATATGCAATGCACTGAGTTATATCAGTTTTAAATAAAACTATCCATATGCAATGCACTGAGTTATATCAGGTTTTAATAAAACTATCCATATGCAATGCACTGAGTTATATCAGTTTTTAATAAAACTATCCATATGCAATGCACTGAGTTATATCAGGTTTTAATAAAACTATCCATATGCAATGCACTGAGTTATATCAGTTTATAATAAAACTATCCTTATGCAATGCACTGAGTTATATCAGGTTTTAATAAAACAATCCATATGCAATGCACTGAGTTATATCAGTTTTTAATAAACCTCCATATGCAATGCACTGAGTTATATCAGTTTTTAATAAAACTATCCATATGCAATGCAGTGAGTTATATCAGTTTTTAATAAAACTATCCATATGCAATGCACTGAGTTATATCAGTTTTTAATAAAACTATCCATATGCAATGCACTGAGTTATATCAGGTTTTAATAAAACTATCCATATGCAATGCACTGAGTTATATAAGGTTTTAATAAAACTATCCATATGCAATGCACTGAGTTATATTAGTTTTTAATAAAACTATCCATATGCAATGCACTGAGTTATATCAGTTTTTAATAAAACTATCCATATGCAATGCACTGAGTTATATCAGGTTTTAATAAAACTATCCATATGCAATGCAGTGAGTTATATCAGTTTTTAATAAAACTATCCATATGCAATGCACTGAGTTATATCAGTTTTTAATAAAACTATCCATATGCAATGCACTGAGTTATATCAGTTTTTAATAAAACTATCCATATGCAATGCAGTGAGCTATATCAGTTTTTAATAAAACTATCCATATGCAATGCACTGAGTTATATCAGTTTTTAATAAAACTATCCATATGCAATGCACTGAGTTATATCAGGTTTTAATAAAACTATCCATATGCAATGCAGTGAGTTATATCAGTTTTTTATAAAACTATCGATATGCAATGCACTGAGTTATATCAGTTTTTAATAAAACTATCCATATGCAATGCACTGAGTTATACCAGTTTTTAATAAAACAATCCATATGCAATGCACTGAGTTATATCAGGTTTTAATAAAACTATCCATATGCAATGCACTGAGTTACATCAGTTTTTAATAAAACTATCCTTATGCAATGCACTGAGTTATATCAGTTTTTAATAAAACTATCCATATGCAATGCACTGAGTTATATCAGTTTTTAATAAAACTATCCATATGCAATGCACAGAGTTATATCAGGTTTTAATAAAACTATCCATATGCAATGCACTGAGTTATATCAGGTTTTAATAAAACTATCCATATGCAATGCACTGAGTTATATCAGTTTTTAATAAAACTATCCATATGCAATGCACTGAGTTATATCAGTTTCTAATAAAACTATCCATATGCAATGCAGTGAGTTATATCAGGTTTTAATAAAACTATCCATATGCAATGCACTGAGTTATATCAGTTTCTAATAAAACTATCCATATGCAATGCACTGAGTTATATCAGTTTTTAATAAAACTATCCATATGCAATGCACTGAGTTATATCAGTTTTTAATAAAACTAACCAAATGCAATGCACTGAGTTATATCAGGTTTTAATAAAACTATTCATATGCAATGCACTGAGTTATATCAGTTTTTAATAAAACTATCCATATGCAATGCAGTGAGTTATATCAGTTTTTAATAAAACTATCCATATGCAATGCACTGAGTTATATCAGTTTTTAATAAAACTATCCATATGCAATGCAGTGAGTTATATCAGTTTTTAATATAACTATCCATATGCAATGCAGTGAGTTGTATCAGTTTTTAATAAAACTATCCATATGCAATGCACTGAGTTATATCAGCTTTTAGTAAAACTATCCATATGCAATGCACTGAGTTATATCAATTTTTAATAAAACTATCCATATGCAATGCACTGAGTTATATCAGTTTTTAATAAAACTATCCATATGCAATGCACTGAGTTATATCAGTTTCTAATAAAACTATCCATATGCAATGCACTGAGTTATATCAGGTTTTAGTAAAACTATCCATATGCAATGCACTGAGTTATATCAGTTTTTAATAAAACTATCCATATGCAATGCACTGAGTTATATCAGTTTTTAATAAAAATATCCATATGCAATGCAGTGAGTTATATCAGTTTTTAATAAAACTATCCATATGCAATGCACTGAGTTATATCAGGTTTTAGTAAAACTATCCATATGCAATGCACTGAGTTATCTCAGTTTTTAATAAAACTATCCATATGCAATGCACTGAGTTATATCAGTTTTTAATAAAACTATCCATATGCAATGCAGTGAGTTATATCAGTTTTTAATAAAACTATCCATATGCAATGCACTGAGTTATATCAGGTTTTAATAAAACTATCCATATGCAATGCACTGAGTTATATCAGTTTTTAGTAAAACTATCCATATGCAATGCACTGAGTTATATCAGGTTTTAATAAAACTATCCATATGCAATGCACTGAGTTATATCAGTTTTTAATAAAACTATCCATATGCAATGCACTGAGTTATATCAGGTTTTAGTAAAACTATCCATATGCAATGCACTGAGTTATATCAGTTTTCAATAAAACTATCCATATGCAATGCACTGAGTTATATCAGGTTTTAGTAAAACTATCCATATGCAATGCACTGAGTTATATCAGTTTTTAATAAAACTATCCATATGCAATGCACTGAGTTATACCAGTTTTTAATAAAACTATCCATATGCAATGCAGTGAGTTATATCAGTTTTTAATAAAACTATCCATATGCAATGCACTGAGTTATATCAGGTTTTAATAAAACTATCCATATGCAATGCACTGAGTTATATCAGTTTTTAATAAAACTATCCATATGCAATGCACTGAGTTATATCAGTTTTTAATAAAACTATCCATATGCAATGCAGTGAGTTATATCAGTTTTTAATAAAACTATCCATATGCAATGCAATGAGTTATATCAGTTTTAAATAAAACTATCCATATGCAATGCAGTGAGTTATATCAGTTTTTAATAAAACTATCCATATGCAATGCACTGAGTTATATCAGGTTTTAGTAAAACTATCCATATGCAATGCACTGAGTTATATCAGTTTTTAATAAAACTATCCATATGCAATTCACTGAGTTATATCAGGTTTTAGTAAAACTATCCATATGCAATGCACTGAGTTATATCAGTTTTTAATAAAACTATCCATATGCATTGCACTGAGTTATATCAGTTTTTAATAAAACTATCCATATGCAATGCAGTGAGTTATATCAGTTTTTAATAAAACTATCCATATGCAATGCACTGAGTTATATCAGGTTTTAGTAAAACTATCCATATGCAATGCACTGAGTTATATCAGTTTTTAATAAAACTATCCATATGCAATTCACTGAGTTATATCAGGTTTTAGTAAAACTATCCATATGCAATGCACTGAGTTATATCAGTTTTTAATAAAACTATCCATATGCAATGCACTGAGTTATATCAGGTTTTAATAAAACTATCCATATGCAATGCAGTGAGTTATATCAGTTTTTAATAAAACTATCCATATGCAATGCACTGAGTTATATCAGTTTTTAATAAAACTATCCATATGCAATGCACTGAGTTATATCAGTTTTTAATAAAACTATCCATATGCAATGCAGTGAGCTATATCAGTTTTTAATAAAACTATCCATATGCAATGCACTGAGTTATATCAGTTTTTAATAAAACTATCCATATGCAATGCACTGAGTTATATCAGGTTTTAATAAAACTATCCATATGCAATGCAGTGAGTTATATCAGTTTTTTATAAAACTATCGATATGCAATGCACTGAGTTATATCAGTTTTTAATAAAACTATCCATATGCAATGCACTGAGTTATACCAGTTTTTAATAAAACAATCCATATGCAATGCACTGAGTTATATCAGGTTTTAATAAAACTATCCATATGCAATGCACTGAGTTACATCAGTTTTTAATAAAACTATCCTTATGCAATGCACTGAGTTATATCAGTTTTTAATAAAACTATCCATATGCAATGCACTGAGTTATATCAGTTTTTAATAAAACTATCCATATGCAATGCACTGAGTTATATCAGGTTTTAATAAAACTATCCATATGCAATGTACTGAGTTATATCAGTTTTTAATAAAACTATCCATATGCAATGCATTGAGTTATATCAGTTTTTAATAAAACTATCCATATGCAATGCACTGAGTTATATCAGTTTTTAATAAAACTATCCATATGCAATGCACAGAGTTATATCAGGTTTTAATAAAACTATCCATATGCAATGCACTGAGTTATATCAGGTTTTAATAAAACTATCCATATGCAATGCACTGAGTTATATCAGTTTTAAATAAAACTATCCATATGCAATGCACTGAGTTATATCAGGTTTTAATAAAACTATCCATATGCAATGCACTGAGTTATATCAGATTTTAATAAAACTATCCATATGCAATGCACTGAGTTATATCAGGTTTTAATAAAACTATCCATATGCAATGCACTGAGTTATATCAGTTTATAATAAAACTATCCTTATGCAATGCACTGAGTTATATCAGGTTTTAATAAAACTATCCATATGCAATGCACTGAGTTATATCAGTTTTTAATAAACCTCCATATGCAATGCACTGAGTTATATCAGTTTTTAATAAAACTATCCATATGCAATGCAGTGAGTTATATCAGTTTTTAATAAAACTATCCATATGCAATGCACTGAGTTATATCAGGTTTTAATAAAACTATCCATATGCAATGCACTGAGTTATATAAGGTTTTAATAAAACTATCCATATGCAATGCACTGAGTTATATCAGTTTTTAATAAAACTATCCATATGCAATGCACTGAGTTATATCAGTTTTTAATAAAACTATCCATATGCAATGCACTGAGTTATATCAGGTTTTAATAAAACTATCCATATGCAATGCAGTGAGTTATATCAGTTTTTAATAAAACTATCCATATGCAATGCACTGAGTTATATCAGTTTTTAATAAAACTATCCATATGCAATGCACTGAGTTATATCAGTTTTTATTAAAACTATCCATATGCAATGCAGTGAGCTATATCAGTTTTTAATAAAACTATCCATATGCAATGCACTGAGTTATATCAGTTTTTAATAAAACTATCCATATGCAATGCACTGAGTTATATCAGGTTTTAATAAAACTATCCATATGCAATGCAGTGAGTTATATCAGTTTTTTATAAAACTATCGATATGCAATGCACTGAGTTATATCAGTTTTTAATAAAACTATCCATATGCAATGCACTGAGTTATACCAGTTTTTAATAAAACAATCCATATGCAATGCACTGAGTTATATCAGGTTTTAATAAAACTATCCATATGCAATGCACTGAGTTACATCAGTTTTTAATAAAACTATCCTTATGCAATGCACTGAGTTATATCAGTTTTTAATAAAACTATCCATATGCAATGCACTGAGTTATATCAGTTTTTAATAAAACTATCCATATGCAATGCACTGAGTTATATCAGGTTTTAATAAAACTATCCATATGCAATGCACTGAGTTATATCAGTTTTTAATAAAACTATCCATATGCAATGCATTGAGTTATATCAGTTTTTAATAAAACTATCCATATGCAATGCACTGAGTTATATCAGTTTTTAATAAAACTATCCATATGCAATGCACAGAGTTATATCAGGTTTTAATAAAACTATCCATATGCAATGCACTGAGTTATATCAGGTTTTAATAAAACTATCCATATGCAATGCACTGAGTTATATCAGTTTTAAATAAAACTATCCATATGCAATGCACTGAGTTATATCAGGTTTTAATAAAACTATCCATATGCAAAGCACTGAGTTATATCAGTTTTTAATAAAACTATCCATATGCAATGCACTGAGTTATATCAGGTT
Source organism: Ceratitis rosa (assembly GCA_037013455.1). NCBI lineage: Eukaryota > Metazoa > Arthropoda > Insecta > Diptera > Tephritidae > Ceratitis > Ceratitis rosa. The sequence goes on along the minus strand of JAWMAG010000317.1, from coordinate 12,982 downwards.
TTAATAAAACTATCCATATGCAATGCACTGAGTTATATCAGTTTATAATAAAACTATCCTTATGCAATGCACTGAGTTATATCAGGTTTTAATAAAACTATCCATATGCAATGCACTGAGTTATATCAGTTTTTAATAAACCTCCATATGCAATGCACTGAGTTATATCAGTTTTTAATAAAACTATCCATATGCAATGCAGTGAGTTATATCAGTTTTTAATAAAACTATCCATATGCAATGCACTGAGTTATATCAGGTTTTAATAAAACTATCCATATGCAATGCACTGAGTTATATAAGGTTTTAATAAAACTATCCATATGCAATGCACTGAGTTATATCAGTTTTTAATAAAACTATCCATATGCAATGCACTGAGTTATATCAGGTTTTAATAAAACTATCCATATGCAATGCACTGAGTTATATCAGTTTTAAATAAAACTATCCATATGCAATGCACTGAGTTATATCAGTTTTTAATAAAACTATCCATATGCAATGCACTGAGTTATATCAGTTTTTAATAAAACTATCCATATGCTATGCAGTGAGTTATATCAGTTTTTAATAAAACTATCCATATGCAATGCACTGAGTTATATCAGTTTTTAATAAAACTATCCATATGCAATGCACTGAGTTATATCAGTTTTTAATAAAACTATCCATATGCAATGCACTGAGTTATATCAGGTTTTAATAAAACTATCCATATGCAATGCACTGAGTTATATCAGTTTTTAATAAAACTATCCATATGCAATGCACTGAGTTATATCAGATTTTAATAAAACTAACCAAATGCAATGCACTGAGTTATATCAGGTTTTAATAAAACTATCCATATGCAATGCACTGAGCTATAGCAGTTTTTAATAAAACTATCCATATGCAATGCACTGAGTTATATCAAGTTTTAATAAAACTATCCATATGCAATGCACTGAGTTATATCAGTTTTTAATAAAACTATCCATATGCAATGCACTGAGTTATATCAGTTTTAAATAAAACTATCCATATGCAATGCAGTGAGTTATATAAGTTTTTAATAAAACTATCCATATGCGATGCACTGAGTTATATCAGTTTTTAATAAAACTATCCATATGCAATGCATTGAGTTATATCAGGTTTTAATAAAACTATCCATATGCAAAGCACTGAGTTATATCAGTTTTTAATAAAACTATCCATATGCAATGCAGTGAGTTATATCAGGTTTTAATAAAACTATCCATATGCATTGCACTGAGTTATATCAGGTTTTAATAAAACTATCCATATGCAATGAACTGAGTTATATCAGTTTTTAATAAAACTATCCATATGCAATGCACTGAGTTATATCAGGTTTTAGTAAAACTATCCATATGCAATGCACTGAGTTATATCAGTTTTTAATAAAACTATTCATATGCAATGCACTGAGTTATATCAGTTTTTAATAAAACTATCCATATGCAATGCAGTGAGTTATATCAGTTTTTAATAAAACTATCCATATGCAATGCACTGAGTTATATCAGGTTTTAATAAAACTATCCATATGCAATGCACTGAGTTATATCAGGTTTTAATAAAACTATCCATATGCAATGCACTGAGTTATATCAGTTTTTAATAAAACTATCCATATGCAATGCATTGAGTTATATCAGTTTTTAATAAAACTATCCATATGCAATGCACAGAGTTATATCAGATTTAATAAAACTATCCATATGCAATGCACTGAGTTATATCAGGTTTTAATAAAACTATCCATATGCAATGAACTGAGTTATATCAGTTTATAATAAAACTATCCATATGCACTGCACTGAGTTATATCAGGTTTTAATAAAACTATCCATATGCAATGCAGTGAGTTATATCAGTTTTTAATAAAACTATCCATATGCAATGCACTGAGTTATATCAGGTTTTAATAAAACTATCCATATGCAATGCACTGAGTTATATCAGGTTTTAATAAAACTATCCATATGCAATGCACTGAGTTATATCAATTTTTAATAAAACTATCCATATGCAATGCACTGAGTTATATCAGTTTTTAATAAAACTATCCATATGCAATGCACTGAGTTATATCAGGTTTTAGTAAAACTATCCATATGCAATGCACTGAGTTATATCAGTTTTTAATAAAACTATCCATATGCAATGCACTGAGTTATATCAGTTTTTAATAAAACTATGCATATGCAATACACTGAGTTATATCAGGTTTTAATAAAACTATCCATATGCAATGAACTGAGTTATATCAGTTTATAATAAAACTATCCATATGCAATGCACTGAGTTATATCAGGTTTTAATAAAACTATCCATATGCAATGCACTGAGTTATATCAGTTTTTAATAAAACTATCCATATGCAATGCAGTGAGTTATATAAGTTTTTAATAAAACTATCCATATGCAATGCACTGAGTTATATCAGGTTTTAATAAAACTATCCATATGCAATGCACTGAGTTATATCAGTTTTTAATAAAACTATCCATATGCAATGCACTGAGTTATATCAGTTTTTAATAAAACTAACCAACTGCAATGCACTGAGTTATATCAGGTTTTAATAAAACTATCCATATGCAATGCACTGAGTTATATCAGTTTTTAATAAAACTATCCATATGCAATGCACTGAGATATATCAAGTTTTAATAAAACTATCCATATGCAATGAACTGAGTTATATCAGTTTTTAATAAAACTATCCATATGCAATGCACTGAGTTATATCAGGTTTTAATAAAACTATCCATATGCAATGCAGTGAGTTATATCAGTTTTTAATAAAACTATCCATATGCAATGCACTGAGTTATATCAGGTTTTAATAAAACTATCCATATGCAATGCACTGAGTTATATCAGTTTTTATAAAACTATCCATATGCAATGCACTGAGTTATATCAGTTTTTAATAAAACTATCCATATGCAAGGCAGTGAGTTATATCAGTTTTTAATAAAACTATCCGTATGCAATGCACTGAGTTATATCAGTTTTTAATAAAACTATCCATATGCAATGCACTGAGTTATATCAGTTTTTAATAAAACTATCCATATGCAATGCACTGAGTTATATCAGGTTTTAATAAAACTATCCATATGCAATGCACTGAGTTATATCAGTTTTTAATAAAACTATCCATATGCAATGCACTGAGTTATATCAGGTTTTAATAAAACTATCCATATGCATTGCACTGAGTTATATCAGTTTTTAAAAAAACTATCCATATGCAATGCACTGAGTTATATCAGTTTTTAATAAAACTATCCATATGCAATGCACTGAGTTATATCAGGTTTTAATAAAACTATCCATATGCAATGCACTGAGTTATATCAGTTTTTAATAAAACTATCCATATGCAACGCACTGAGTTATATCAGGTTTAAGTAAAACTATCCATATGCAATGCACTGAGTTATATCAGTTTTTAATAAAACTATCCATATGCAATGCACTGAGTTATATCAGGTTTTAGTAAAACTATCCATATGCAATGCACTGAGTTATATCAGTTTTTAATAAAACTATCCATATGCAATGCACTGAGTTATATCAGTTTTTAATAAAACTATCCATATGCAATGCACTGAGTTATATCAGGTTTTAATAAAACTATCCATATGCAATGAACTGAGTTATATCAGTTTATAATAAAACTATCCATATGCAATGCACTGAGTTATATCAGTTTTTAATAAACCTATCCATATGCAATGCACTGAGTTATATCAGTTTTTAATAAAACTATCCATGTGCAATGCACTGAGTTATATCAGTTTTTAATAAAACTATCCATATGCAATGCACTGAGTTATATCAGTTTTTAATAAAACTATCCATATGCAATGCACTGAGTTATATCAGTTTTTAATAAAACTATCCATATGCAATGCACTGAGTTATATCAGTTTTTAATAAAACTATCCATATGCAATGCAGTGAGTTATATCAGTTTTTAATAAAACTATCCATATGCAATGCACTGAGTTATATCAGTTTTTAATAAAACTATCCATATGCAAGGCACTGAGTTATATCAGTTTTTAATAAAACTATCCATATGCAATGCACTGAGTTATATCAGTTTTTAATAAAACTATCCATATGCAATGCAGTGAGTTATATCAGTTTTTAATAAAACTATCCATATGCAATGCACTGAGTTATATCAGTTTTTAATAAAACTATCCATATGCAATGCACTGAGTTATATCAGGTTTTAATAAAACTATCCATATGCAATGCACTGAGTTATATCAGTTTTTAATAAAACTATCCATATGCAATGCAGTGAGTTATATCAGTTTTTAATAAAACTATCCATATGCAATGCACTGAGTTATATCAGTTTTTAATAAAACTATCCATATGCAATGCACAGAGTTATATCAGGTTTTAATAAAACTATCCATATGCAATGCACTGAGTTATATCAGGTTTTAATAAAACTATCCATATGCAATGCACTGAGTTATATCAGTTTTTAATAAAACTATCCATATGCAATGCACTGAGTTATATCAGTTTTTAATAAAACTGTCCATATGCAATGCACTGAGTTATATGAGTTTTTAATAAAACTATCCATATGCAATGCAGTGAGTTATATCAGTTTTTAATAAAACTATCCATATGCAATGCACTGAGTTATATCAGTTTTTAATAAAACTATCCATATGCAATGCACTGAGTTATATCAGGATTTAATAAAACTATCCATATGCAATGCACTGAGTTATATCAGGTTTTAATAAAACTAGCCATATGCAATGCAGTGAGTTATATCAGGTTTTAATAAAACTATCCATATGCAATGCACTGAGTTATATCAGTTTTTAATAAAACTATCCATATGCAATGCACTGAGTTATATCAGTTTTTAATAAAACTATCCATATGCAATGCACTGAGTTATATCAGTTTTTAATAAAACTATCCATATGCAATGCAGTGAGTTATATCAGTTTTTAATAAAACTATCCATATGCAATGCACTGAGTTATATCAGTTTTTAATAAAACTATCCATATGCAATGCACTGAGTTATATCAGGTTTTAATAAAACTATCCATATGCAATGCACTGAGTTATATCAGTTTTTAATAAAACTATCCATATGCAATGCAGTGAGTTATATCAGTTTTTAATAAAACTATCCATATGCAATGCACTGAGTTATATCAGTTTTTAATAAAACTATCCATATGCAATGCACAGAGTTATATCAGGTTTTAATAAAACTATCCATATGCAATGCACTGAGTTATATCAGGTTTTAATAAAACTATCCATATGCAATGCACTGAGTTATATCAGTTTTTAATAAAACTATCCATATGCAATGCACTGAGCTATATCAGTTTTTAATAAAACTATCCATTTGCAATGCACTGAGTTATATCAGTTTTTAATAAAACTATCCATATGCAATGCAGTGAGTTATATCAGTTTTTAATAAAACTGTCCATATGCAATGCACTGAGTTATATGAGTTTTTAATAAAACTATCCATATGCAATGCAGTGAGTTATATCAGTTTTTAATAAAACTATCCATATGCAATGCACTGAGTTATATCAGTTTTTAATAAAACTATCCATGTGCAATGCACTGAGTTATATCAGGATTTAATAAAACTATCCATATGCAATGCACTGAGTTATATCAGGTTTTAATAAAACTATCCATATGCAATGCAGTGAGTTATATCAGGTTTTAATAAAACTATCCATATGCAATGCACTGAGTTATATCAGTTTTTAATAAAACTATCCATATGCAATGCACGGAGTTATATCAGGTTTTAATAAAACTAGCCATATGCAATGCAGTGAGTTATATCAGGTTTTAGTAAAACTATCCATATGCAATGCACTGAGTTATATCAGTTTTTAATAAAACTATCCATATGCAATGCACAGAGTTATATCAGGTTTTAATAAAACTATCCATATGCAATGCACTGAGTTATATCAGTTTTTAATAAAACTATCCATATGCAATGCACTGAGTTATATCAGGATTTAATAAAACTATCCATATGCAATGCACTGAGTTATATCAGGATTTAATAAAACTATCCATATGCAATGCACTGAGTTATATCAGGTTTTAATAAAACTATCCATATGCAATGCAGTGAGTTATATCAGGTTTTAATAAAACTATCCATATGCAATGCACTGAGTTATATCAGTTTTTAATAAAACTATCCATATGCAATGCACGGAGTTATATCAGGTTTTAATAAAACTAGACATATGCAATGCAGTGAGTTATATCAGGTTTTAATAAAACTATCCATATGCAATGCACTGAGTTATATCAGTTTTTAATAAAACTATCCATATGCAATGCACAGAGTTATATCAGGTTTTAATAAAACTATCCATATGCAATGCACTGAGTTATATCAGGTTTTAATAAAACTATCCATATGCAATGCACTGAGTTATATCAGGTTTTAATAAAACTATCCATATGCAATGCCCTGAGTTATATCAGTTTTTAATAAAACTATCCATATGCAATGCACTGAGTTATATCAGGTTTTAATAAAACTATCCATATGCAATGCACTGAGTTATATCAGGTTTTAATAAAACTATCCATATGCAATGCACTGAGTTATATCAGGTTTTAATAAAACTATCCATATGCAATGCACTGAGTTATATCAGGTTTTAATAAAACTATCCATATGCAATGCCCTGAGTTATATCAGTTTTTAATAAAACTATCCATATGCAATGCACTGAGTTATATCAGGTTTTAATAAAACTATCCATACGCAATGCAGTGAGTTATATCAGGTTTTAATAAAACTATCCATATGCAATACCCTGAGTTATATCAGGTTTTAATAAAACTATCCATATGCAATGCACTGAGTTATATCAGGTTTTGATAAAACTATCCATATGCAATGCACTGAGTTATATCAGGTTTTAATAAAACTATCCATATGCAATGCCCTGAGTTATATCAGTTTTTAATAAAACTATCCATATGCAATGCACTGAGTTATATAAGGTTTTAATAAAACTATCCATATGCAATGCACTGAGTTATATCAGGTTTTAATAAAACTATCCATATGCAATGCACTGAGTTATATCAGGTTTTAATAAAACTATCCATATGCAATGCACTGAGTTATATCAGGTTTTAATAAAACTATCCATATGCAATGCACTGAGTTATATCAGGTTTTAATAAAACTATCCATATGCAATGCCCTGAGTTATATCAGTTTTTAATAAAACTATCCATATGCAATGCACTGAGTTATATCAGGTTTTAATAAAACTATCCATATGCAATGCACTGAGTTATATCAAGTTTTAATAAAACTATCCATATGCAATGCACTGAGTTATATCAGTTTTTAATAAAACTATCCATATGCAATGCACTGAGTTATATCAGGTTTTAATAAAACTATCCATATGCAATGCAGTGAGTTATATCAGGTTTTAATAAAACTATCCATATGCAATGCCCTGAGTTATATCAGGTTTTAATAAAACTATCCATATGCAATGCACTGAGTTATATCAAGTTTTAATAAAACTATCCATATGCAATGCACTGAGGTATATCAGGTTTTAATAAAACTATCCATATGCAATGCCCTGAGTTATATCAGTTTTTAATAAAACTATCCATATGCAATGCAGTGAGTTATATCAGGTTTTAATAAAACTATCCATATGCAATGCACTGAGTTATATCAGGTTTTAATAAAACTATCCATATGCAATGCACTGAGTTATATCAAGTTTTAATAAAACTATCCATATGCAATGCACTGAGTTATATCAGGTTTTAATAAAACTATCCATATGCAATGCACTGAGTTATATCAGGTTTTAATAAAACTATCCATTTGCAATGCCCTGAGTTATATCAGGTTTTAATAAAACTATCCATATGCAATGCACTGAGTTATATCAGTTTTTAATAAATCTATCCATATGCAATGCACTGAGCTATATCAGTTTTTAATAAAACTATCCATATGCAATGCACTGAGTTATATCAGGTTTTAATAAAACTATCCATATGCAATGCAGTGAGTTATATCAGTTTTTAATAAAACTATCCATATGCAATGCACTGAGTTATATCAGTTTTTAATAAAACTATCCATATGCAATGCACTGAGTTATATCAGTTTTTAATAAAACTATCCATATGCAATGCACAGAGTTATATCAGGTTTTAATAAAACTATCCATATGCAATGCACTGAGTTATATCAGTTTTTAATAAAACTATCCATATGCAATGCACTGAGTTTTATCAATTTTTAATAAAACTATCCATATGCAATGCACAGAGTTATATCAGGTTTTAATAAAACTATCCATATGCAATGCACTGAGTTATATGAGTTTTTAATAAAACTATCCATATGCAATGCACTGAGTTATATCAGTTTTTAATAAAACTATCCATATGCAATGCACTGAGTTATATCAGTTTTTAATAAAACTATCCATATGCAATGCACTGAGTTATATCAGTTTTTAATAAAACTATCCATATGCAATGCACTGAGTTATATCAGTTTTTAATAAAACTATCCATATGCAATGCACTGAGTTATATCAGTTTTTAATAAAACTATCCATATGCAATGCACTGAGTTATATCAGTTTTTAATAAAACTATCCATATGCAATGCACTGAGTTATATCAGTTTTTAATAAAACTATCCATATGCAATGCACAGAGTTATATTAGGTTTTAATAAAACTATCCATATGCAATGCACTGAGTTATATCAGTTTTTAATAAAACTATCCATATGCAATGCACTGAGTTATATCAGTTTTTAATAAAACTATCCATATGCAATGCACAGAGTTATATCAGGTTTTAATAAAACTATCCATATGCAATGCACTGAGTTATATGAGTTTTTAATAAAACTATCCATATGCAATGCACAGAGTTATATCAGGTTTTAATAAAACTATCCATATGCAATGCACTGAGTTATATGAGTTTTTAATAAAACTATCCATATGCAATGCACAGAGTTATAACAGGTTTTAATAAAACTATCCAAATGCAATGCACTCAGTTATATCAGTTTTTAATAAAACTATCCATATGCAATGCACAGAGTTATATCAGGTTTTAATAAAACTATCCATATGCAATGCACTGAGTTATATCAGTTTTTAATAAAACTATCCATATGCAATGCACTGAGTTATATCAGGTTTTAATAAAACTATCCATATGCAATGCACTGAGTTATATCAGTTTTTAATAAAACTATCCATATGCAATGCACAGAGTTATATCAGGTTTTAATAAAACTATCCATATGCAATGCACTGAGTTATATCAGTTTTTAATAAAACTATCCATATGCAATGCACAGAGTTATATCAGGTTTTAATAAAACTATCCATATGCAATGCACTGAGTTATATCAGTTTTTAATAAAACTATCCATATGCAATGCACAGAGTTATATCAGGTTTTAATAAAACTATCCATATGCAATGCACTGAGTTATATCAGTTTTTAATAAAACTATCCATATGCAATGCACTGAGTTATATCAGGTTTTAATAAAACTATCCATATGCAATGCACTGAGTTATATCAGGTTTTAATAAAACTATCCATATGCAATGCCCTGAGTTATATCAGTTTTTAATAAAACTATCCATATGAAATGCACAGAGTTATATCAGGTTTTAATAAAACTATCCATATGCAATGCACTGAGTTATATCAGTTTTTATTAAAACTATCCATATGCAATGCACAGAGTTATATCAGGTTTTAATAAAACTATCCATATGCAATGCACAGAGTTATATCAGGTTTTAATAAAACTATCCATATGCAATGCACTGAGTTATATCAGTTTTTAATAAAACTATCCATATGCAATGCACAGAGTTATATCAGGTTTTAATAAAACTATCCATATGCAATGCAGTGAGTTATATGAGTTTTTAATAAAACTATCCATATGCAATGCAGTGAGTTATATCAGTTTTTAATAAAACTATCCATATGCAATGCACTGAGTTATATCAGTTTTTAATAAAACTATCCATATGCAATGCACTGAGTTATATCAGGATTTAATAAAACTATCCATATGCAATGCACTGAGTTATATCAGGTTTTAATAAAACTAGCCATATGCAATGCAGTGAGTTATATCAGGTTTTAATAAAACTATCCATATGCAATGCACTGAGTTATATCAGTTTTTAATAAAACTATCCATATGCAATGCACTGAGTTATATCAGTTTTTAATAAAACTATCCATATGCAATGCACTGAGTTATATCAGTTTTTAATAAAACTATCCATATGCAATGCACTGAGTTATATCAGTTTTTAATAAAACTATCCATATGCAATGCACTGAGTTATATCAGTTTTTAATAAAACTATCCATATGCAATGCACTGAGTTATATCAGTTTTTAATAAAACTATCCATATGCAATGCAGTGAGTTATATCAGTTTTTAATAAAACTATCCATATGCAATGCACTGAGTTATATCAGTTTTTAATAAAACTATCCATATTCAATGCACTGAGTTATATCAGGTTTTAATAAAACTATCCATATGCAATGCACTGAGTTATATCAGTTTTTAATAAAACTATCCATATGCAATGCAGTGAGTTATATCAGTTTTTAATAAAACTATCCATATGCACTGCACTGAGTTATATCAGTTTTTAATAAAACTATCCATATGCAACGCACAGAGTTATATCAGGTTTTAATAAAACTATCCATATGCAATGCACTGAGTTATATCAGGTTTTAATAAAACTATCCATATGCAATGCACTGAGTTATATCAGTTTTTAATAAAACTATCCATATGCAATGCACTGAGCTATATCAGTTTTTAATAAAACTATCCATTTGCAATGCACTGAGTTATATCAGTTTTTAATAAAACTATCCATATGCAATGCAGTGAGTTATATCAGTTTTTAATAAAACTGTCCATATGCAATGCACTGAGTTATATGAGTTTTTAATAAAACTATCCATATGCAATGCAGTGAGTTATATCAGTTTTTAATAAAACTATCCATATGCAATGCACTGAGTTATATCAGTTTTTAATAAAACTATCCATGTGCAATGCACTGAGTTATATCAGGATTTAATAAAACTATCCATATGCAATGCACTGAGTTATATCAGGTTTTAATAAAACTATCCATATGCAATGCAGTGAGTTATATCAGGTTTTAATAAAACTATCCATATGCAATGCACTGAGTTATATCAGTTTTTAATAAAACTATCCATATGCAATGCACGGAGTTATATCAGGTTTTAATAAAACTAGCCATATGCAATGCAGTGAGTTATATCAGGTTTTAATAAAACTATCCATATGCAATGCACTGAGTTATATCAGTTTTTAATAAAACTATCCATATGCAATGCACAGAGTTATATCAGGTTTTAATAAAACTATCCATATGCAATGCACTGAGTTATATCAGTTTTTAATAAAACTATCCATATGCAATGCACTGAGTTATATCAGTTTTTAATAAAACTATCCATATGCAATGCACTGAGTTATATCAGGATTTAATAAAACTATCCATATGCAATGCACTGAGTTATATCAGGTTTTAATAAAACTATCCATATGCAATGCAGTGAGTTATATCAGGTTTTAATAAAACTATCCATATGCAATGCACTGAGTTATATCAGTTTTTAATAAAACTATCCATATGCAATGCACGGAGTTATATCAGGTTTTAATAAAACTAGCCATATGCAATGCAGTGAGTTATATCAGGTTTTAATAAAACTATCCATATGCAATGCACTGAGTTATATCAGTTTTTAATAAAACTATCCATATGCAATGCACAGAGTTATATCAGGTTTTAATAAAACTATCCATATGCAATGCACTGAGTTATATCAGGTTTTAATAAAACTATCCATATGCAATGCACTGAGTTATATCAGGTTTTAATAAAACTATCCATATGCAATGCCCTGAGTTATATCAGTTTTTAATAAAACTATCCATATGCAATGCACTGAGTTATATCAGGTTTTAATAAAACTATCCATATGCAATGCACTGAGTTATATCAGGTTTTAATAAAACTATCCATATGCAATGCACTGAGTTATATCAGGTTTTAATAAAACTATCCATATGCAATGCACTGAGTTATATCAGGTTTTAATAAAACTATCCATATGCAATGCCCTGAGTTATATCAGTTTTTAATAAAACTATCCATATGCAATGCACTGAGTTATATCAGGTTTTAATAAAACTATCCATACGCAATGCAGTGAGTTATATCAGGTTTTAATAAAACTATCCATATGCAATACCCTGAGTTATATCAGGTTTTAATAAAACTATCCATATGCAATGCACTGAGTTATATCAGGTTTTGATAAATCTATCCATATGCAATGCACTGAGTTATATCAGGTTTTAATAAAACTATCCATATGCAATGCCCTGAGTTATATCAGTTTTTAATAAAACTATCCATATGCAATGCACTGAGTTATATCAGGTTTTAATAAAACTATCCATATGCAATGCACTGAGTTATATCAGGTTTTAATAAAACTATCCATATGCAATGCACTGAGTTATATCAGGTTTTAATAAAACTATCCATATGCAATGCACTGAGTTATATCAGGTTTTAATAAAACTATCCATATGCAATGCACTGAGTTATATCAGGTTTTAATAAAACTATCCATATGCAATGCCCTGAGTTATATCAGTTTTTAATAAAACTATCCATATGCAATGCACTGAGTTATATCAGGTTTTAATAAAACTATCCATATGCAATGCACTGAGTTATATCAAGTTTTAATAAAACTAGCCATATGCAATGCAGTGAGTTATATCAGGTTTTAATA
>JAWMAG010000316.1:0-48993 GCA_037013455.1 Ceratitis rosa | reverse complement strand
CGTTTTTAATAAAACTAACCAAATGCAATGCACTGAGTTATATCCGTTTTTAATAAAACTAACCAAATGCAATGCACTGAGTTACATCCGTTTTTAATAAAACTAACCAAATGCAATGCACTGAGTAACATCCGTTTTTAATAAAACTAACCAAATGCAATGCACTGAGTTACATCCGTTTTTAATAAAACTAACCAAATGCAATTCACTGAGTTGTATCAGTTTTTAATAAAACTAACCAAATGCAATGTGCTGAGTTGTATCAGTTTTTTATAAAACTAACCAAATGCAATGCACTGAGTTACATCCGTTTTTAATAAAACTAACCAAATGCAATGCACTGAGTTACATCCGTTTTTAATAAAACTAACCAAATGCAATGCACTGAGTTATATCCGTTTTTAATAAAACTAACCAAATGCAATGCACTGAGTTACATCCGTTTTTAATAAAACTAACCAAATGCAATGCACTGAGTTACATCCGTTTTTAATAAAACTAACCAAATGCAATGCACTGAGTTACATCCGTTTTTAATAAAACTAACCAAATGCAATTCACTGAGTTACATCCGTTTTTAATAAAACTAATCAAATTCAATGCACTGAGTTACATCCGTTTTTAATAAAACTAACCAAATGCAATGCACTGAGTTACATCCGTTTTTAATAAAACTAACCAAATGCAATTCACTGAGTTATATCCGTTTTTAATAGAACTAACCAAATGCAATGCACTGAGTTACATCCGTTTTTAATAAAACTAACCAAATGCAATGCACTGAGTTACATCCGTTTTTAATAAAATTAACCAAATGCAATGCACTGAGTTATATCCGTTTTTAATAAAACTAACCAAATGCAATGCACTGAGTTACATCCGTTTTTAATAAAACTAACCAAATGCAATGCACTGAGTTACATCCGTTTTTAATAAAACTAACCAAATGCAATGCACTGAGTTACATCCGTTTTTAATAAAACTAACCAAATGCAATGCACTGAGTTACATCCGTTTTTAATAAAACTAACCAAATGCAATGCACTGAGTTACATCCGTTTTTAATAAAACTAACCAAATGCAATGCACTGAGTTACATCCGTTTTTAATAAAACTAACCAAATGCAATGCACTGAGTTATATCCGTTTTTAATAAAACTAACCAAATGCAATGCACTGAGTTACATCCGTTTTTAATAAAACTAACCAAATGCAATGCACTGAGTTACATCCGTTTTTAATAAAACTAACCAAATGCAATGCACTGAGTTATATCCGTTTTTAATAAAACTAACCAAATGCAATGCACTGAGTTACATCCGTTTTTAATAAAACTAACCAAATGCAATGCACTGAGTAACATCCGTTTTTAATAAAACTAACCAAATGCAATGCACTGAGTTACATCCGATTTTAATAAAACTAACCAAATGCAATGCACTGAGTTATATCCGTTTTTAATAAAACTAACCAAATGCAATGCACTGAGTTACATCCGTTTTTAATAAAACTAACCAAATGCAATGCACTGAGTTACATCCGTTTTTAATAAAACTAACCAAATGCAATGCACTGAGTTATATCCGTTTTTAATAAAACTAACCAAATGCAAAGCACTGAGTTACATCCGTTTTTAATAAAACTAACCAAATGCAATGCACTGAGTTACATCCGTTTTTAATAAAACTAACCAAATGCAATTCACTGAGTTACATCCGTTTTTAATAAAACTAATCAAATTCAATGCACTGAGTTACATCCGTTTTTAATAAAACTAACCAAATGCAATGCACTGAGTTATATCCGTTTTTAATAAAACTAACCAAATGCAATGCACTGAGTTACATCCGTTTTTAATAAAACTAACCAAATGCAATGCACTGAGTAACATCCGTTTTTAATAAAACTAACCAAATGCAATGCACTGAGTTACATCCGTTTTTAATAAAACTAACCAAATGCAATTCACTGAGTTGTATCAGTTTTTAATAAAACTAACCAAATGCAATGTGCTGAGTTGTATCAGTTTTTTATAAAACTAACCAAATGCAATGCACTGAGTTACATCCGTTTTTAATAAAACTAACCAAATGCAATGCACTGAGTTATATCCGTTTATAATAAAACTAACCAAATGCAATGCACTGAGTTATATCCGTTTTTAATAAAACTAACCAAATGCAATGCACTGAGTTACATCCGTTTTTAATAAAACTAACCAAATGCAATGCACTGAGTTACATCCGTTTTTAATAAAACTAACCAAATGCAATGCACTGAGTTACATCCGTTTTTAATAAAACTAACCAAATGCAATTCACTGAGTTACATCCGTTTTTAATAAAACTAATCAAATTCAATGCACTGAGTTACATCCGTTTTTAATAAAACTAACCAAATGCAATGCACTGAGTTACATCCGTTTTTAATAAAACTAACCAAATGCAATTCACTGAGTTATATCCGTTTTTAATAGAACTAACCAAATGCAATGCACTGAGTTACATCCGTTTTTAATAAAACTAACCAAATGCAATGCACTGAGTTACATCCGTTTTTAATAAAATTAACCAAATGCAATGCACTGAGTTATATCCGTTTTTAATAAAACTAACCAAATGCAATGCACTGAGTTACATCCGTTTTTAATAAAACTAACCAAATGCAATGCACTGAGTTACATCCGTTTTTAATAAAACTAACCAAATGCAATGCACTGAGTTACATCCGTTTTTAATAAAACTAACCAAATGCAATGCACTGAGTTATATCCGTTTTTAATAAAACTAACCAAATGCAATGCACTGAGTTACATCCGTTTTTAATAAAACTAACCAAATGCAATGCACTGAGTTACATCCGTTTTTAATAAAACTAACCAAATGCAATGCACTGAGTTACATCCGTTTTTAATAAAACTAACCAAATGCAATTCACTGAGTTATATCCGTTTTTAATAAAACTAACCAAATGCAATGCACTGAGTTATATCCGTTTTTAATAAAACTAACCAAATGCAATGCACTGAGTTACATCCGTTTTTAATAAAACTAACCAAATGCAATGCACTGAGTTATATCCGTTTTTAATAAAACTAACCAAATGCAATGCACTGAGTTACATCCGTTTTTAATAAAACTAACCAAATGCAATGCACTGAGTTACATCCGTTTTTAATAAAACTAACCAAATGCAATGCACTGAGTTGTATCAGTTTTTAATAAAACTAACAAAATGCAATGCACTGAGTTACATCCGTTTTTAATAAAACTAACCAAATGCAATGCACTGAGTTACATCCGTTTTTAATAAAACTAACCAAATGCAATGCACTGAGTTACATCCGTTTTTAATAAAACTAACCAAATGCAATTCACTGAGTTATATCCGTTTTTAATAAAACTAACCAAATGCAATGCACTGAGTTACATCCGTTTTTAATAAAACTAACCAAATGCAATGCACTGAGTTGTATCAGTTTTTTAATAAAACTAACAAAATGCAATGCACTGAGTTACATCCGTTTTTAATAAAACTAACCAAATGCAATGCACTGAGTTACATCCGTTTTTAATAAAACTAACCAAATGCAATGCACTGAGTTACATCCGTTTTTAATAAAACTAACCAAATGCAATTCACTGAGTTATATCCGTTTTTAATAAAACTAACCAAATGCAATGCACTGAGTTACATCCGTTTTTAATAAAACTAACCAAATGCAATGCACTGAGTTACATCCGTTTTTAATAAAACTAACCAAATGCAATGCACTGAGTTATATCCGTTTTTAATAAAACTAACCAAATGCAATGCACTGAGTTACATCCGTTTTTAATAAAACTAACCAAATGCAATGCACTGAGTTACATCCGTTTTTAATAAATCTAACCAAATGCAATGCACTGAGTTGTATCAGTTTTTAATAAAACTAACAAAATGCAATGCACTGAGTTACATCCGTTTTTAATAAAACTAACCAAATGCAATGCACTGAGTTACATCCGTTTTTAATAAAACTAACCAAATGCAATGCACTGAGTTACATCCGTTTTTAATAAAACTAACCAAATGCAATTCACTGAGTTATATCCGTTTTTAATAAAACTAACCAAATGCAATGCACTGAGTTACATCCGTTTTTAATAAAACTAACCAAATGCAATGCACTGAGTTACATCCGTTTTTAATAAAACTAACCAAATGCAATTCACTGAGTTACATCCGTTTTTAATAAAACTAACCAAATGCAATGCACTGAGTTACATCCGTGTTTAATAAAACTAACCAAATGCAATGCACTGAGTTACATCCGTTTTTAATAAAACTAACCAAATGCAATTCACTGAGTTGTATCAGTTTTTAATAAAACTAACCAAATGCAATTCACTGAGTTGTATCAGTTTTTAATAAAACTAACCAAATGCAATGCACTGAGTTATATCCGTTTTTAATAAAACTAACCAAATGCAATGCACTGAGTTACACCCGTTTTTAATAAAACTAACCAATTGCAATGCACTGAGTTACATCCGTTTTTAATAAAACTAACCAAATGCAATGCACTGCGTTACATCCGTTTTTAATAAAACTAACCAAATGCAATGCACTGAGTTACATCCGTTTTTAATAAAACTACCCAATTGCAATGCACTGAGTTATATCTGTTTTTAATAAAACTAACCAAATGCAATGCACTGAGTTACATCCGTTTTTAATAAAACTAACCAAATGCAATGCACTGAGTTGTGTCAGTTTTTAATAAAACTAACCAAATGCAATGCACTGAGTTACATCCGTTTTTAATAAAACTAACCAAATGCAATGCACTGAGTTACATCCGTTTTTAATAAAACTAACCAAATGCAATGCACTGAGTTGTATCAGTTTTTAATAAAACTAACCAAATGCAATGCACTGAGTTACATCCGTTTTTAATAAAACTAACCAAATGCAATGCACTGAGTTACATCCGTTTTTAATAAAACTAACCAAATGCAATTCACTGAGTTATATCCGTTTTTAATAAAACTAACCAAATGCAATGCACTGAGTTACATCCGTTTTTAATAAAACTAACCAAATGCAATGCACTGAGTTACATCCGTTTTTAATAAAACTAACCAAATGCAATTCACTGAGTTACATCCGTTTTTAATAAAACTAACCAAATGCAATGCACTGAGTTACATCCGTGTTTAATAAAACTAACCAAATGCAATGCACTGAGTTACATCCGTTTTTAATAAAACTAACCAAATGCAATTCACTGAGTTGTATCAGTTTTTAATAAAACTAACCAAATGCAATTCACTGAGTTGTATCAGTTTTTAATAAAACTAACCAAATGCAATGCACTGAGTTATATCCGTTTTTAATAAAACTAACCAAATGCAATGCACTGAGTTACACCCGTTTTTAATAAAACTAACCAATTGCAATGCACTGAGTTACATCCGTTTTTAATAAAACTAACCAAATGCAATGCACTGCGTTACATCCGTTTTTAATAAAACTAACCAAATGCAATGCACTGAGTTACATCCGTTTTTAATAAAACTACCCAATTGCAATGCACTGAGTTATATCTGTTTTTAATAAAACTAACCAAATGCAATGCACTGAGTTACATCCGTTTTTAATAAAACTAACCAAATGCAATGCACTGAGTTGTGTCAGTTTTTAATAAAACTAACCAAATGCAATGCACTGAGTTACATCCGTTTTTAATAAAACTAACCAAATGCAATGCACTGAGTTACATCCGTTTTTAATAAAACTAACCAAATGCAATGCACTGAGTTGTATCAGTTTTTAATAAAACTAACCAAATGCAATGCACTGAGTTACATCCGTTTTTAATAAAACTAACCAAATGCAATGCACTGAGTTACATCCGTTTTTAATAAAACTAACCAAATGCAATGCACTGAGTTATATCCGTTTTTAATAAAACTAACCAAATGCAATGCACTGAGTTACATCCGTTTTTAATAAAACTAACCAAATGCAATGCACTGAGTTACATCCGTTTTTAATAAAACTAACCAAATGCAATGCACTGAGTTACATCCGTTTTTAATAAAACTAACCAAATGCAATTCACTGAGTTACATCCGTTTTTAATAAAACTAATCAAATTCAATGCACTGAGTTACATCCGTTTTTAATAAAACTAACCAAATGCAATGCACTGAGTTACATCCGTTTTTAATAAAACTAACCAAATGCAATTCACTGAGTTATATCCGTTTTTAATAGAACTAACCAAATGCAATGCACTGAGTTACATCCGTTTTTAATAAAACTAACCAAATGCAATGCACTGAGTTACATCCGTTGTTAATAAAATTAACCAAATGCAATGCACTGAGTTATATCCGTTTTTAATAAAACTAACCAAATGCAATGCACTGAGTTACATCCGTTTTTAATAAAACTAACCAAATGCAATGCACTGAGTAACATCCGTTTTTAATAAAACTAACCAAATGCAATGCACTGAGTTACATCCGTTTTTAATAAAACTAACCAAATGCAATTCACTGAGTTGTATCAGTTTTTAATAAAACTAACCAAATGCAATGTGCTGAGTTATATCCGTTTTTAATAAAACTAACCAAATGCAATGCACTGAGTTACATCCGTTTTTAATAAAACTAACCAAATGCAATGCACTGAGTTACATCCGTTTTTAATAAAACTAACCAAATGCAATTCACTGAGTTGTATCAGTTTTTAATAAAACTAACCAAATGCAATGCACTGAGTTATATCCGTTTTTAATAAAACTAACCAAATGCAATGCACTGAGTTACATCCGTTTTTAATAAAACTAACCAAATGCAATGCACTGAGTTACATCCGTTTTTAATAAAACTAACCAAATGCAATTCACTGAGTTGTATCAGTTTTTAATAAAACTAACCAAATGCAATGCACTGAGTTATATCCGTTTTTAATAAAACTAACCAAATGCAATGCACTGAGTTACATCCGTTTTTAATAAAACTAACCAAATGCAATGCACTGAGTTACATCCGTTTTTAATAAAACTAACCAAATGCAATTCACTGAGTTACATCCGTTTTTAATAAAACTAATCAAATTCAATGCACTGAGTTACATCCGTTTTTAATAAAACTAACCAAATGCAATGCACTGAGTTACATCCGTTTTTAATAAAACTAACCAAATGCAATTCACTGAGTTGTATCAGTTTTTAATAAACCTAACCAAATGCAATGCACTGAGTTATATCCGTTTTTAATAAAACTAACCAAATGCAATGCACTGAGTTACATCCGTTTTTAATAAAACTAACCAAATGCAATGCACTGAGTTACATCCGTTTTTAATAAAACTAACCAAATGCAATTCACTGAGTTGTATCAGTTTTTAATAAAACTAACCAAATGCAATGCACTGAGTTACATCCGTTTTTAATAAAACTAACCAAATGCAATGCACTGAGTTATATACGTTTTTAATAAAACTAACCAAATGCAATGCACTGAGTTACATCCGTTTTTAATAAAACTAATCAAATTCAATGCACTGAGTTACATCCGTTTTTAATAAAACTAACCAAATGCAATGCACTGAGTTACATCCGTTTTTAATAAAACTAACCAAATGCAATTCACTGAGTTGTATCAGTTTTTAATAAAACTAACCAAATGCAATGCACTGAGTTATATCCGTTTTTAATAAAACTAACCAAATGCAATTCACTGAGTTGTATCAGTTTTTAATAAAACTAACCAAATGCAATGCACTGAGTTACATCCGTTTTTAATAAAACTAACCAAATGCAATGCACTGAGTTACATCCGTTTTTAATAAAACTAACCAAATGCAATTCACTGAGTTGTATCAGTTTTTAATAAAACTAACCAAATGCAATGCACTGAGTTACATCCGTTTTTAATAAAACTAACCAAATGCAATGCACTGAGTTATATCCGTTTTTAATAAAACTAACCAAATGCAATGCACTGAGTTACATCCGTTTTTAATAAAACTAATCAAATTCAATGCACTGAGTTACATCCGTTTTTAATAAAACTAACCAAATGCAATGCACTGAGTTACATCCGTTTTTAATAAAACTAACCAAATGCAATTCACTGAGTTGTATCAGTTTTTAATAAAACTAACCAAATGCAATGCACTGAGTTATATCCGTTTTTAATAAAACTAACCAAATGCAATGCACTGAGTTACATCCGTTTTTAATAAAACTAACCAAATGCAATGCACTGAGTTACATCCGTTTTTAATAAAACTAACCAAATGCAATTCACTGAGTTGTATCAGTTTTTAATAAAACTAACCAAATGCAATGCACTGAGTTATATCCGTTTTTAATAAAACTAACCAAATGCAATGCACTGAGTTACATCCGTTTTTAATAAAACTAACCAAATGCAATGCACTGAGTTACATCCGTTTTTAATAAAACTAACCAAATGCAATTCACTGAGTTGTATCAGTTTTTAATAAAACTAACCAAATGCAATGCACTGAGTTACATCCGTTTTTAATAAAACTAACCAAATGCAATGCACTGAGTTATATCCGTTTTTAATAAAACTAACCAAATGCAATGCACTGAGTTACATCCGTTTTTAATAAAACTAACCAAATGCAATGCACTGAGTTACATCCGTTTTTAATAAAACTAACCAATTGCAATGCACTGAGTTACATCCGTTTTTAATAAAACTAACCAAATGCAATGCACTGAGTTATATCCGTTTTTAATAAAACTAACCAAATGCAATGCACTGAGTTACATCCGTTTTTAATAAAACTAACCAAATGCAATGCACTGAGTAACATCCGTTTTTAATAAAACTAACCAAATGCAATGCACTGAGTTACATCCGTTTTTAATAAAACTAACCAAATGCAATTCACTGAGTTGTATCAGTTTTTAATAAAACTAACCAAATGCAATGTGCTGAGTTATATCCGTTTTTAATAAAACTAACCAAATGCAATGCACTGAGTTACATCCGTTTTTAATAAAACTAACCAAATGCAATGCACTGAGTTACATCCGTTTTTAATAAAACTAACCAAATGCAATTCACTGAGTTGTATCAGTTTTTAATAAAACTAACCAAATGCAATGCACTGAGTTATATCCGTTTTTAATAAAACTAACCAAATGCAATGCACTGAGTTACATCCGTTTTTAATAAAACTAACCAAATGCAATGCACTGAGTTACATCCGTTTTTAATAAAACTAACCAAATGCAATTCACTGAGTTGTATCAGTTTTTAATAAAACTAACCAAATGCAATGCACTGAGTTATATCCGTTTTTAATAAAACTAACCAAATGCAATGCACTGAGTTACATCCGTTTTTAATAAAACTAACCAAATGCAATGCACTGAGTTACATCCGTTTTTAATAAAACTAACCAAATGCAATGCACTGAGTTACATCCGTTTTTAATAAAACAAACCAAATGCAATGCACTGAGTTACATCCGTTTTTAATAAACTAACCAAATGCTATTCACTGAGTTGTATCAGTTTTTAATAAAACTAACCAAATGCAATGCACTGAGTTACATCCGTTTTTAATAAAACTAACCAAATGCAATGCACTGAGTTACATCCGTTTTTAATAAAACTAACCAAATGCAATGCACAGAGTAACATCCGTTTTTAATAAAACTAACCAAATGCAATGCACTGAGTTACATCCGTTTTTAATAAAACTAACCAAATGCAATGCACTGAGTTACATCCGTTTTAATAAAACTAACCAATGCAATGCACTGAGTTACATCCGTTTTTAATAAAACTAACCAAATGCAATGCACTGAGTTACATCCGTTTTTAATAAAACTAACCAAATGCAATGCACTGAGTTACATCCGTTTTTAATAAAACTAACCAAATGCAATTCACTGAGTTGTATCAGTTTTTAATAAAACTAACCAAATGCAATGCACTGAGTTATATCCGTTTTAATAAAACTAACCAAATGCAATGCACTGAGTTACATCCGTTTTTAATAAAACTAACCAAATGCAATGCACTGAGTTATATCCGTTTTTAATAAAACTAACCAAATGCAATGCACTGAGTTACATCCGTTTTTAATAAAACTAACCAAATGCAATGCACTGAGTTACATCCGTTTTTAATAAAACTAACCAAATGCAATGCACTGAGTTACATCCGTTTTTAATAAAACTAACCAAATGCAATTCACTGAGTTACATCCGTTTTTAATAAAACTAATCAAATTCAATGCACTGAGTTACATCCGTTTTTAATAAAACTAACCAAATGCAATGCACTGAGTTACATCCGTTTTTAATAAAACTAACCAAATGCAATTCACTGAGTTATATCCGTTTATAATAAAACTAACCAAATGCAATGCACTGAGTTACATCCGTTTTTAATAAAACTAACAAAATGCAATTCACTGAGTTACATCCGTTTTTAATAAAACTAACCAAATGCAATGCACTGAGTAACATCCGTTTTTAATAAAACTAACCAAATGCAATGCACTGAGTTACATCCGTTTTTAATAAAACTAACCAAATGCAATTCACTGAGTTGTATCAGTTTTTAATAAAACTAACCAAATGCAATGTGCTGAGTTATATCCGTTTTTAATAAAACTAACCAAATGCAATGCACTGAGTTACATCCGTTTTTAATAAAACTAACCAAATGCAATGCACTGAGTTACATCCGTTTTTAATAAAACTAACCAAATGCAATTCACTGAGTTGTATCAGTTTTTAATAAAACTAACCAAATGCAATGCACTGAGTTATATCCGTTTTTAATAAAACTAACCAAATGCAATGCACTGAGTTACATCCGTTTTTATAAAACTAACCAAATGCAATGCACTGAGTTACATCCGTTTTTAATAAAACTAACCAAATGCAATGCACTGAGTTATATCCGTTTTTAATAAAACTAACCAAATGCAATGCACTGAGTTACATCCGTTTTTAATAAAACTAACCAAATGCAATGCACTGAGTAACATCCGTTTTTAATAAAACTAACCAAATGCAATGCACTGAGTTACATCCGTTTTTAATAAAACTAACCAAATGCAATTCACTGAGTTGTATCAGTTTTTAATAAAACTAACCAAATGCAATGTGCTGAGTTATATCCGTTTTTAATAAAACTAACCAAATGCAATGCACTGAGTTACATCCGTTTTTAATAAAACTAACCAAATGCAATGCACTGAGTTACATCCGTTTTTAATAAAACTAACCAAATGCAATTCACTGAGTTGTATCAGTTTTTAATAAAACTAACCAAATGCAATGCACTGAGTTATATCCGTTTTTAATAAAACTAACCAAATGCAATGCACTGAGTTACATCCGTTTTTAATAAAACTAACCAAATGCAATGCACTGAGTTACATCCGTTTTTAATAAAACTAACCAAATGCAATTCACTGAGTTGTATCAGTTTTTAATAAAACTAACCAAATGCAATGCACTGAGTTATATCCGTTTTTAATAAAACTAACCAAATGCAATGCACTGAGTTACATCCGTTTTTAATAAAACTAACCAAATGCAATGCACTGAGTTACATCCGTTTTTAATAAAACTAACCAAATGCAATGCACTGAGTTACATCCGTTTTTAATAAAACAAACCAAATGCAATGCACTGAGTTACATCCGTTTTTAATAAAACTAACCAAATGCTATTCACTGAGTTGTATCAGTTTTTAATAAAACTAACCAAATGCAATGCACTGAGTTACATCCGTTTTTAATAAAACTAACCAAATGCAATGCACTGAGTT
Organism: Ceratitis rosa; assembly: GCA_037013455.1. Lineage (NCBI taxonomy): Eukaryota > Metazoa > Arthropoda > Insecta > Diptera > Tephritidae > Ceratitis > Ceratitis rosa. Next base: position 37,166 of record JAWMAG010000316.1, on the reverse strand, counting down.
ACATCCGTTTTTAATAAAACTAACCAAATGCAATGCACAGAGTAACATCCGTTTTTAATAAAACTAACCAAATGCAATGCACTGAGTTACATCCGTTTTTAATAAAACTAACCAAATGCAATGCACTGAGTTACATCCGTTTTTAATAAAACTAACCAAATGCAATGCACTGAGTTACATCCGTTTTTAATAAAACTAACCAAATGCAATGCACTGAGTTACATCCGTTTTTAATAAAACTAACCAAATGCAATGCACTGAGTTACATCCGTTTTTAATAAAACTAACCAAATGCAATTCACTGAGTTGTATCAGTTTTTAATAAAACTAACCAAATGCAATGCACTGAGTTATATCCGTTTTTAATAAAACTAACCAAATGCAATGCACTGAGTTACATCCGTTTTTAATAAAACTAACCAAATGCAATGCACTGAGTTATATCCGTTTTTAATAAAACTAACCAAATGCAATGCACTGAGTTACATCCGTTTTTAATAAAACTAACCAAATGCAATGCACTGAGTTACATCCGTTTTTAATAAAACTAACCAAATGCAATGCACTGAGTTACATCCGTTTTTAATAAAACTAACCAAATGCAATTCACTGAGTTACATCCGTTTTTAATAAAACTAATCAAATTCAATGCACTGAGTTACATCCGTTTTTAATAAAACTAACCAAATGCAATGCACTGAGTTACATCCGTTTTTAATAAAACTAACCAAATGCAATTCACTGAGTTATATCCGTTTATAATAAAACTAACCAAATGCAATGCACTGAGTTACATCCGTTTTTAATAAAACTAACAAAATGCAATTCACTGAGTTACATCCGTTTTTAATAAAACTAACCAAATGCAATGCACTGAGTAACATCCGTTTTTAATAAAACTAACCAAATGCAATGCACTGAGTTACATCCGTTTTTAATAAAACTAACCAAATGCAATTCACTGAGTTGTATCAGTTTTTAATAAAACTAACCAAATGCAATGTGCTGAGTTATATCCGTTTTTAATAAAACTAACCAAATGCAATGCACTGAGTTACATCCGTTTTTAATAAAACTAACCAAATGCAATGCACTGAGTTACATCCGTTTTTAATAAAACTAACCAAATGCAATTCACTGAGTTGTATCAGTTTTTAATAAAACTAACCAAATGCAATGCACTGAGTTATATCCGTTTTTAATAAAACTAACCAAATGCAATGCACTGAGTTACATCCGTTTTTAATAAAACTAACCAAATGCAATGCACTGATTACATCCGTTTTTAATAAAACTAACCAAATGCAATTCACTGAGTTGTATCAGTTTTTAATAAAACTAACCAAATGCAATGCACTGAGTTATATCCGTTTTTAATAAAACTAACCAAATGCAATGCACTGAGTTACATCCGTTTTTAATAAAACTAACCAAATGCAATGCACTGAGTTACATCCGTTTTTAATAAAACTAACCAAATGCAATGCACTGAGTTACATCCGTTTTTAATAAAACAAACCAAATGCAATGCACTGAGTTACATCCGTTTTTAATAAAACTAACCAAATGCTATTCACTGAGTTGTATCAGTTTTTAATAAAACTAACCAAATGCAATGCACTGAGTTACATCCGTTTTTAATAAAACTAACCAAATGCAATGCACTGAGTTACATCCGTTTTTAATAAAACTAACCAAATGCAATGCACAGAGTAACATCCGTTTTTAATAAAACTAACCAAATGCAATGCACTGAGTTACATCCGTTTTTAATAAAACTAACCAAATGCAATGCACTGAGTTACATCCGTTTTAATAAAACTAACCAAATGCAATGCACTGAGTTACATCCGTTTTTAATAAAACTAACCAAATGCAATGCACTGAGTTACATCCGTTTTTAATAAAACTAACCAAATGCAATGCACTGAGTTACATCCGTTTTTAATAAAACTAACCAAATGCAATTCACTGAGTTGTATCAGTTTTTAATAAAACTAACCAAATGCAATGCACTGAGTTATATCCGTTTTTAATAAAACTAACCAAATGCAATGCACTGAGTTACATCCGTTTTTAATAAAACTAACCAAATGCAATGCACTGAGTTATATCCGTTTTTAATAAAACTAACCAAATGCAATGCACTGAGTTACATCCGTTTTTAATAAAACTAACCAAATGCAATGCACTGAGTTACATCCGTTTTTAATAAAACTAACCAAATGCAATGCACTGAGTTACATCCGTTTTTAATAAAACTAACCAAATGCAATTCACTGAGTTACATCCGTTTTTAATAAAACTAATCAAATTCAATGCACTGAGTTACATCCGTTTTTAATAAAACTAACCAAATGCAATGCACTGAGTTACATCCGTTTTTAATAAAACTAACCAAATGCAATTCACTGAGTTATATCCGTTTATAATAAAACTAACCAAATGCAATGCACTGAGTTACATCCGTTTTTAATAAAACTAACAAAATGCAATTCACTGAGTTACATCCGTTTTTAATAAAACTAACCAAATGCAATGCACTGAGTTACATCCGTTTTTAATAAAACTAACCAAATGCAATGCACTGAGTTACATCCGTTTTTAATAAAACTAACCAAATGCAATGCACTGAGTTACATCCGTTTTTAATAAAACTAACCAAATGCAATTCACTGAGTTGTATCAGTTTTTAATAAAACTAACCAAATGCAATTCACTGAGTTGTATCAGTTTTTAATAAAACTAACCAAATGCAATGCACTGAGTTATATCCGTTTTTAATAAAACTAACCAAATGCAATGCACTGAGTTACATCCGTTTTTAATAAAACTAACCAAATGCAATGCACTGAGTTACATCCGTTTTTAATAAAACTAACCAAATGCAATGCACTGAGTTACATCCGTTTTTAATAAAACTAACCAAATGCAATTCACTGAGTTGTATCAGTTTTTAATAAAACTAACCAAATGCAATGCACTGAGTTATATCCGTTTTTAATAAAACTAACCAAATGCAATTCACTGAGTTGTATCAGTTTTTAATAAAACTAACCAAATGCAATGCACTGAGTTACATCCGTTTTTAATAAAACTAACCAAATGCAATGCACTGAGTTACATACGTTTTTAATAAAACTAACCAAATGCAATGCACTGAGTTATATCCGTTTTTAATAAAACTAACCAAATGCAATGCACTGAGTTACATCCGTTTTTAATAAAACTAACCAAATGCAATGCACTGAGTTACATCCGTTTTTAATAAAACTAACCAAATACAATGCACTGAGTTACATCCGTTTTTAATAAAACTAACCAAATGCAATTCACTGAGTTACATCCGTTTTTAATAAAACTAATCAAATTCAATGCACTGAGTTACATCCGTTTTTAATAAAACTAACCAAATGCAATGCACTGAGTTACATCCGTTTTTAATAAAACTAACCAAATGCAATTCACTGAGTTATATCCGTTTTTAATAAAACTAACCAAATGCAATGCACTGAGTTACATCCGTTTTTAATAAAACTAACCAAATGCAATGCACTGAGTTACATCCGTTTTTAATAAAATTAACCAAATGCAATGCACTGAGTTATATCCGTTTTTAATAAAACTAACCAAATGCAATGCACTGAGTTACATCCGTTTTTAATAAAACTAACCAAATGCAATGCACTGAGTTACATCCGTTTTTAATAAAACTAACCAAATGCAATGCACTGAGTTACATCCGTTTTTAATAAAACTAACCAAATGCAATGCACTGAGTTATATCCGCTTTTAATAAAACTAACCAAATGCAATGCACTGAGTTACATCCGTTTTTAATAAAACTAACCAAATGCAATGCACTGAGTTACATCCGTTTTTAATAAAACTAACCAAATGCAATGCACTGAGTTACATCCGTTTTTAATAAAACTAACCAAATGCAATTCACTGAGTTATATCCGTTTTTAATAAAACTAACCAAATGCAATGCACTGAGTTATATCCGTTTTTAATAAAACTAGCCAAATGCAATGCACTGAGTTACATCCGTTTTTAATAAAACTAACCAAATGCAATGCACTGAGTTACATCCGTTTTTAATAAAACTAACCAAATGCAATGCACTGAGTTACATCCGTTTTTAATAAAACTAACCAAATGCAATGCACTGAGTTATATCCGTTTTTAATAAAACTAACCAAATGCAATGCACTTAGTTACATCCGTTTTTAATAAAACTAACCAAATGCAATGCACTGAGTTACATCCGTTTTTAATAAAACTAACCAAATGCAATGCACTGAGTTACATCCGTTTTTAATAAAACTAACCAAATGCAATTCACTGAGTTGTATCAGTTTTTAATAAAACTAACCAAATGCAATTCACTGAGTTGTATCAGTTTTTAATAAAACTAACCAAATGCAATGCACTGAGTTATATCCGTTTTTAATAAAACTAACCAAATGCAATGCACTGAGTTACATCCGTTTTTAATAAAACTAACCAAATGCAATGCACTGAGTTACATCCGTTTTTAATAAAACTAACCAAATGCAATGCACTGAGTTACATCCGTTTTTAATAAAACTAACCAAATGCAATTCACTGAGTTGTATCAGTTTTTAATAAAACTAACCAAATGCAATGCACTGAGTTATATCCGTTTTTAATAAAACTAACCAAATGCAATTCACTGAGTTGTATCAGTTTTTAATAAAACTAACCAAATGCAATGCACTGAGTTACATCCGTTTTTAATTAAACTAACCAAATGCAATGCACTGAGTTACATACGTTTTTAATAAAACTAACCAAATGCAATGCACTGAGTTATATCCGTTTTTAATAAAACTAACCAAATGCAATGCACTGAGTTACATCCGTTTTTAATAAAACTAACCAAATGCAATGCACTGAGTTACATCCGTTTTTAATAAAACTAACCAAATGCAATGCACTGAGTTACATCCGTTTTTAATAAAACTAACCAAATGCAATGCACTGAGTTATATCCGCTTTTAATAAAACTAACCAAATGCAATGCACTGAGTTACATCCGTTTTTAATAAAACTAACCAAATGCAATGCACTGAGTTACATCCGTTTTTAATAAAACTAACCAAATGCAATGCACTGAGTTACATCCGTTTTTAATAAAACTAACCAAATGCAATTCACTGAGTTATATCCGTTTTTAATAAAACTAACCAAATGCAATGCACTGAGTTATATCCGTTTTTAATAAAACTAGCCAAATGCAATGCACTGAGTTACATCCGTTTTTAATAAAACTAACCAAATGCAATGCACTGAGTTACATCCGTTTTTAATAAAACTAACCAAATGCAATGCACTGAGTTACATCCGTTTTTAATAAAACTAACCAAATGCAATGCACTGAGTTACATCCGTTTTTAATAAAACTAACCAAATGCAATGCACTGAGTTATATCCGTTTTTAATAAAACTAACCAAATGCAATGCACTGAGTTACATCCGTTTTTAATAAAACTAACCAAATGCAATGCACTGAGTTACATCCGTTTTTAATAAACCTAACCAAATGCAATGCACTGAGTTATATCCGTTTTTAATAAAACTAACCAAATGCAATGCACTGAGTTACATCCGTTTTTAATAAAACTAACCAAATGCAATGCACTGAGTTACATCCGTTTTTAATAAAACTAACCAAATGCAATGCACTGAGTTATATCCGTTTTTAATAAAACTAACCAAATGCAATGTACTGAGTTACATCCGTTTTTAATAAAACTAACCAAATGCAATGCACTGAGTAACATCCGTTTTTAATAAAACTAACCAAATGCAATGCACTGAGTTACATCCGTTTTTAATAAAACTAACCAAATGCAATGCACTGAGTAACATCCGTTTTTAATAAAACTAACCAAATGCAATGCACTGAGTTACATCCGTTTTTAATAAAACTAACCAAATGCAATGCACTGAGTTACATCCGTTTTTAATAAAACTAACCAAATGCAATGCACTGAGTTATATCCGTTTTTAATAAAACTAGCCAAATGCAATGCACTGAGTTACATCCGTTTTTAATAAAACTAACCAAATGCAATGCACTGAGTTACATCCGTTTTTAATAAAACTAACCAAATGCAATGCACTGAGTTACATCCGTTTTTAATAAAACTAACCAAATGCAATGCACTGAGTTACATCCGTTTTTAATAAAACTAACCAAATGCAATGCACTGAGTTATATCCGTTTTTAATAAAACTAACCAAATGCAATGCACTGAGTTACATCCGTTTTTAATAAAACTAACCAAATGCAATGCACTGAGTTACATCCGTTTTTAATAAACCTAACCAAATGCAATGCACTGAGTTATATCCGTTTTTAATAAAACTAACCAAATGCAATGCACTGAGTTACATCCGTTTTTAATAAAACTAACCAAATGCAATGCACTGAGTTACATCCGTTTTTAATAAAACTAACCAAATGCAATGCACTGAGTTATATCCGTTTTTAATAAAACTAACCAAATGCAATGTACTGAGTTACATCCGTTTTTAATAAAACTAACCAAATGCAATGCACTGAGTAACATCCGTTTTTAATAAAACTAACCAAATGCAATGCACTGAGTTGTATCAGTTTTTAATAAAACTAACCAAATGCAATTCACTGAGTTGTATCAGTTTTTAATAAAACTAACCAAATGCAATGCACTGAGTTATATCCGTTTTTAATAAAACTAACCAAATGCAATGCACTGAGTTACATCCGTTTTTAATAAAACTAACCAAATGCAATTCACTGAGTTGTATCAGTTTTTAATAAAACTAACCAAGTGCAATTCACTGAGTTGTATCAGTTTTTAATAAAACTAACCAAATGCAATGCACTGAGTTATATCCGTTTTTAATAAAACTAAGCAAATGCAATGCACTGAGTTACATCCGTTTTTAATAAAACTAACCAAATGCAATGCACTGAGTTACATCCGTTTTTAATAAAACTAACCAAATGCAATGCACTGAGTTACATCCGTTTTTAATAAAACTAACCAAATGCAATTCACTGAGTTGTATCAGTTTTTAATAAAACTAACCAAATGCAATGCACTGAGTTATATCCGTTTTTAATAAAACTAACCAAATGCAATGCACTGAGTTGTATCAGTTTTTAATAAAACTAACCAAATGCAATGCACTGAGTTACATCCGTTTTTAGTAAAACTAACCAAATGCAATTCACTGAGTTGTATCAGTTTTTAATAAAACTAACCAAATGCAATGCACTGAGTTACATCCGTTTTTAATAAAACTAACCAAATGCAATGCACTGAGTTACATCCGTTTTTAATAAAACTAACCAAATGCAATGCACTGAGTTATATCCGTTTTTAATAAAACTAACCAAATGCAATGCACTGAGTTACATCCGTTTTTAATAAAACTAACCAAATGCAATGCACTGAGTTACATCCGTTTTAAATAAAACTAACCAAATGCAATGCACTGAGTTACATCCGTTTTTAATAAAACTAACCAAATGCAATTCACTGAGTTACATCCGTTTTTAATAAAACTAATCAAATTCAATGCACTGAGTTACATCCGTTTTTAATAAAACTAACCAAATGCAATGCACTGAGTTACATCCGTTTTTAATAAAACTAACCAAATGCAATTCACTGAGTTATATCCGTTTTTAATAAAACTAACCAAATGCAATGCACTGAGTTACATCCGTTTTTAATAAAACTAACCAAATGCAATGCACTGAGTTACATCCGTTTTTAATAAAATTAACCAAATGCAATGCACTGAGTTATATCCGTTTTTAATAAAACTAACCAAATGCAATGCACTGAGTTACATCCGTTTTTAATAAAACTAACCAAATGCAATGCACTGAGTTACATCCGTTTTTAATAAAACTAACCAAATGCAATGCACTGAGTTACATCCGTTTTTAATAAAACTAACCAAATGCAATGCACTGAGTTATATCCGTTTTTAATAAAACTAACCAAATGCAATGCACTGAGTTACATCCGTTTTTAATAAAACTAACCAAATGCAATGCACTGAGTTACATCCGTTTTTAATAAAACTAACCAAATGCAATGCACTGAGTTACATCCGTTTTTAATAAAACTAACCAAATGCAATTCACTGAGTTATATCCGTTTTTAATAAAACTAACCAAATGCAATGCACTGAGTTATATCCGTTTTTAATAAAACTAACCAAATGCAATGCACTGAGTTACATCCGTTTTTAATAAAACTAACCAAATGCAATGCACTGAGTTACATCCGTTTTTAATAAAACTAACCAAATGCAATGCACTGAGTTACATCCGTTTTTAATAAAACTAACCAAATGCAATGCACTGAGTTGTATCAGTTTTTAATAAAACTAACCAAATGCAATGCACTGAGTTACATCCGTTTTTAATAAAACTAACCAAATGCAATGCACTGAGTTACATCCGTTTTTAATAAAACTAACCAAATGCAATGCACTGAGTTATATCCGTTTTTAATAAAACTAACCAAATGCAATGCACTGAGTTACATCCGTTTTTATTAAAACTAACCAAATGCAATGCACTGAGTAACATCCGTTTTTAATAAAACTAACCAAATGCAATGCACTGAGTTACATCCGTTTTTAATAAAACTAACCAAATGCAATTCACTGAGTTGTATCAGTTTTTAATAAAACTAACCAAATGCAATGTGCTGAGTTATATCCGTTTTTAATAAAACTAACCAAATGCAATGCACTGAGTTACATCCGTTTTTAATAAAACTAACCAAATGCAATTCACTGAGTTGTATCAGTTTTTAATAAAACTAACCAAATGCAATTCACTGAGTTGTATCAGTTTTTAATAAAACTAACCAAATGCAATGCACTGAGTTATATCCATTTTTAATAAAACTAACCAAATGCAATGCACTGAGTTGTATCAGTTTTTAATAAAACTAACCAAATGCAATGCACTGAGTTACATCCGTTTTTAATAAAACTAACCAAATGCAATTCACTGAGTTGTATCAGTTTTTAATAAAACTAACCAAATGCAATGCACTGAGTTACATCCGTTTTTAATAAAACTAACCAAATGCAATGCACTGAGTTACATCCGTTTTTAATAAAACTAACCAAATGCAATGCACTGAGTTATATCCGTTTTTAATAAAACTAACCAAATGCAATGCACTGAGTTACATCCGTTTTTAATAAAACTAACCAAATGCAATGCACTGAGTTACATCCGTTTTTAATAAAACTAACCAAATGCAATGCACTGAGTTACATCCGTTTTTAATAAAACTAACCAAATGCAATTCACTGAGTTACATCCGTTTTTAATAAAACTAATCAAATTCAATGCACTGAGTTACATCCGTTTTTAATAAAACTAACCAACTGCAAAGCACTGAGTTACATCCGTTTTTAATAAAACTAACCAAATGCAATTCACTGAGTTATATCCGTTTTTAATAAAACTAACCAAATGCAATGCACTGAGTTACATCCGTTTTTAATAAAACTAACCAAATGCAATGCACTGAGTTACATCCGTTTTTAATAAAATTAACCAAATGCAATGCACTGAGTTATATCCGTTTTTAATAAAACTAACCAAATGCAATGCACTGAGTTACATCCGTTTTTAATAAAACTAACCAAATGCAATGCACTGAGTTACATCCGTTTTTAATAAAACTAACCAAATGCAATGCACTGAGTTACATCCGTTTTTAATAAAACTAACCAAATGCAATGCACTGAGTTATATCCGTTTTTAATAAAACTAACCAAATGCAATGCACTGAGTTACATCCGTTTTTAATAAAACTAACCAAATGCAATGCACTGAGTTACATCCGTTTTTAATAAAACTAACCAAATGCAATGCACTGAGTTACATCCGTTTTTAATAAAACTAACCAAATGCAATTCACTGAGTTATATCCGTTTTTAATAAAACTAACCAAATGCAATGCACTGAGTTATATCCGTTTTTAATAAAACTAACCAAATGCAATGCACTGAGTTACATCCGTTTTTAATAAAACTAACCAAATGCAATGCACTGAGTTACATCCGTTTTTAATAAAACTAACCAAATGCAATGCACTGAGTTACATCCGTTTTTAATAAAACTAACCAAATGCAATGCACTGAGTTACATCCGTTTTTAATAAAACTAACCAAATGCAATGCACTGAGTTATATCCGTTTATAATAAAACTAACCAAATGCAATGCACTGAGTTATATCCGTTTATAATAAAACTAACCAAATGCAATGCACTGAGTTACATCCGTTTATAATAAAACTAACCAAATGCAATGCACTGAGTTGTATCAGTTTTTAATAAAACTAACCAAATGCAATGCACTGAGTTACATCCGTTTTTAATAAAACTAACCAAATGCAATGCACTGAGTTATATCCGTTTATAATAAAACTAACCAAATGCAATGCACTGAGTTATATCCGTTTATAATAAAACTAACCAAATGCAATGCACTGAGCTATATCCGTTTATAATAAAACTAACCAAATGCAATGCACTGAGTTATATCCGCTTATAAAAAAATTAACCAAATGCAATGCACTGAGTTGTATCAGTTTTTAATAAAACTAACCAAATGCAATGCACTGAGTTATATCCGTATTTAATAAAACTAACCAAATGCAATGCACTGAGTTACATCAGTTTTTAATAAAACTAACCAAATGCAACGCACTGAGTTGTATCAGTTTTTAATAAAACTAACCAAATGCAATGCAATGAGTTACATCCGTTTTTAATAAAACTAACCAAATGCAATGCACTGAGTTATATCCGTTTATAATAAAACTAACCAAATGCAATGCACTGAGTTGTATCAGTTTTTAATAAAACTAACCAAATGCAATGCACTGAGTTACATCCGTTTTTAATAAAACTAACCAAATGCAATGCACTGAGTTATATCCGTTTATAATAAAACTAACCAAATGCAATGCACTGAGTTATATCCGTTTATAATAAAACTAACCAAATGCAATGCACTGAGTTATATCCGTTTATAATAAAACTAACCAAATGCAATGCACTGAGTTATATCCGTTTATAATAAAACTAACCAAATGCAATGCACTGAGTTACATCCGTTTTTAATAAAACTAACCAAATGCAATGCACTGAGTTGTATCAGTTTTTAATAAAACTAACCAAATGCAATGCACTGAGTTGTATCAGTTTTTAATAAAACTTACCAAATGCAATGCACTGAGTTATATCCGTTTTTAATAAAACTAACCATATGCAATGCACTGAGTTACATCCGTTTTTAATAAAATTAACCAAAAGCAATGCACTGAGTTGTATCAGTTTTGAATAAAACTAACCAAATGCAATGTACTGAGTTGTATCAGTTTTTAATAAAACTAACCATATGCAATGCACTGAGTTACATCCGTTTTTAATAAAACTATCCAAATGCAATGCACCGAGTTACATCCGTTTTTAATAAAACTAACCAAATGCAATGCACTGAGTTACATCCGTTTTTAATAAAACTAACCAAATGCAATACATTGAGTTGTATCCGTTTATAATAAAACTAACCAAATGCAATGCACTGAGTTATATCCGTTTTTAATAAAACTAACCATATGCAATGCACTGAGTTACATCCGTTTTTAATAAAATTAACCAAAAGCAATGCACTGAGTTGTATCAGTTTTGAATAAAACTAACCAAATGCAATGTACTGAGTTGTATCAGTTTTTAATAAAACTAACCATATGCAATGCACTGAGTTACATCCGTTTTTAATAAAACTATCCAAATGCAATGCACCGAGTTACATCCGTTTTTAATAAAACTAACCAAATGCAATGCACTGAGTTACATCCGTTTTTAATAAAACTAACCAAATGCAATACATTGAGTTCTATCCGTTTATAATAAAACTAACCAAATACAATGCACTGAGTTATATCCGTTTATAATAAAACTAACCAAATGCAATGCACTGAGTTATATCCGTTTATTATAAAACTAACCAAATGCAAAGCACTGAGTTATATCCGTTTATAATAAAACTAACCAAATGCAATGCACTGAGTTATATCCGTTTATAATAAAACTAACCAAATGCAATGCACTGAGTTATATCCGTTTTTAATAAAACTAACCAAATGCAATGCACTGAGTTACATCAGTTTTTAATAAAACTAACCAAATGCAACGCACGGAGTTGTATCCGTTTTTAATAAAACTAACCAAATGCAATGCAATGAGTTACATCCGTTTTTAATAAAACTAACCAAATGCAATGCACTGAGTTACATCCGTTTATAATAAAACTAACCAAATGCAATGCACTGAGTTATATCCGTTTATAGTAAAACTAACCAAATGCAATGCACTGAGTTATATCCGTTTATAATAAAACTAACCAAATGCAATGCACTGAGTTATATCCGTTTATAATAAAACTAACCAAATGCAATGCACTGAGTTACATCCGTTTTTAATAAAACTAACCAAATGCAATGCACTGAGTTGTATCAGTTTTTAATAAAACTAACCAAATGCAATGCACTGAGTTATATCCGTTTTTAATAAAACTAACCATATGCAATGCACCGAGTTACATCCGTTTTTAATAAAACTAACCAAATGCAATGCACTGAGTTACATCCGTTTTTAATAAAACTAACCAAATGCAATACATTGAGTTATATCCGTTTTTAATAAAACTAACCAAATGCAATGCACTGAGTTGTATCAGTTTTTAATAAAACTAACCAAATGCAATGCACTGAGTTACATCCGTTTTTAATAAAACTAACCAAATGCAATTCACTGAGTTGTATCAGTTTTTAATAAAACTAACCAAATGCAATGCACTGAGGTACATCCGTTTTTAATAAAACTAACCAAATGCAATGCACTGAGTTACATCCGTTTTTAGTAAAACTAACCAAATGCAATGCACTGAGTTATATCCGTTTTTAATAAAACTAACCAAATGCAATGCACTGAGTTACATCCGTTTTTAATAAAACTAACCAAATGCAATGCACTGAGTTACATCCGTTTTTAATAAAACTAACCAAATGCAATGCACTGAGTTACATCCGTTTTTAATAAAACTAACCAAATGCAATTCACTGAGTTACATCCGTTTTTAATAAAACTAATCAAATTCAATGCACTGAGTTACATCCGTTTTTAATAAAACTAACCAAATGCAATGCACTGAGTTACATCCGTTTTTAATAAAACTAACCAAATGCAATTCACTGAGTTATATCCGTTTTTAATAAAACTAACCAAATGCAATGCACTGAGTTACATCCGTTTTTAATAAAACTAACCAAATGCAATGCACTGAGTTACATCCGTTTTTAATAAAATTAACCAAATGCAATGCACTGAGTTATATCCGTTTTTAATAAAACTAACCAAATGCAATGCACTGAGTTACATCCGTTTTTAATAAAACTAACCAAATGCAATGCACTGAGTTACATCCGTTTTTAATAAAACTAACCAAATGCAATGCACTGAGTTACATCCGTTTTTAATAAAACTAACCAAATGCAATGCACTGAGTTATATCCGTTTTTAATAAAACTAACCAAATGCAATGCACTGAGTTACATCCGTTTTTAATAAAACTAACCAAATGCAATGCACTGAGTTACATCCGTTTTTAATAAAACTAACCAAATGCAATGCACTGAGTTACATCCGTTTTTAATAAAACTAACCAAATGCAATTCACTGAGTTATATCCGTTTTTAATAAAACTAACCAAATGCAATGCACTGAGTTATATCCGTTTTTAATAAAACTAACCAAATGCAATGCACTGAGTTACATCCGTTTTTAATAAAACTAACCAAATGCAATGCACTGAGTTACACCCGTTTTTAATAAAACTAACCAAATGCAATGCACTGAGTTACATCCGTTTTTAATAAAACTAAGCAAATGCAATGCACTGAGTTGTATCAGTTTTTAATAAAACTAACCAAATGCAATGCACTGAGTTATATCCGTTTTTAATAAAACTAACCATATGCAATGCACCGAGTTACATCCGTTTTTAATAAAACTAACCAAATGCAATGCACTGAGTTACATCCGTTTTTAATAAAACTAACCAAATGCAATACATTGAGTTATATCCGTTTTTAATAAAACTAACCAAATGCAATGCACTGAGTTGTATCAGTTTTTAATAAAACTAACCAAATGCAATGCACTGAGTTACATCCGTTTTTAATAAAACTAACCAAATGCAATTCACTGAGTTGTATCAGTTTTTAATAAAACTAACCAAATGCAATGCACTGAGGTACATCCGTTTTTAATAAAACTAACCAAATGCAATGCACTGAGTTACATCCGTTTTTAGTAAAACTAACCAAATGCAATGCACTGAGTTATATCCGTTTTTAATAAAACTAACCAAATGCAATGCACTGAGTTACATCCGTTTTTAATAAAACTAACCAAATGCAATGCACTGAGTTACATCCGTTTTTAATAAAACTAACCAAATGCAATGCACTGAGTTACATCCGTTTTTAATAAAACTAACCAAATGCAATTCACTGAGTTACATCCGTTTTTAATAAAACTAATCAAATTCAATGCACTGAGTTAAATCCGTTTTTAATAAAACTAACCAAATGCAATGCACTGAGTTACATCCGTTTTTAATAAAACTAACCAAATGCAATTCACTGAGTTATATCCGTTTTTAATAAAACTAACCAAATGCAATGCACTGAGTTACATCCGTTTTTAATAAAACTAACCAAATGCAATGCACTGAGTTACATCCGTTTTTAATAAAATTAACCAAATGCAATGCACTGAGTTATATCCGTTTTTAATAAAACTAACCAAATGCAATGCACTGAGTTACATCCGTTTTTAATAAAACTAACCAAATGCAATGCACTGAGTTACATCCGTTTTTAATAAAACTAACCAAATGCAATGCACTGAGTTACATCCGTTTTTAATAAAACTAACCAAATGCAATGCACTGAGTTATATCCGTTTTTAATAAAACTAACCAAATGCAATGCACTGAGTTACATCCGTTTTTAATAAAACTAACCAAATGCAATGCACTGAGTTACATCCGTTTTTAATAAAACTAACCAAATGCAATGCACTGAGTTACATCCGTTTTTAATAAAACTAACCAAATGCAATTCACTGAGTTATATCCGTTTTTAATAAAACTAACCAAATGCAATGCACTGAGTTATATCCGTTTTTAATAAAACTAACCAAATGCAATGCACTGAGTTACATCCGTTTTTAATAAAACTAACCAAATGCAATGCACTGAGTTACACCCGTTTTTAATAAAACTAACCAAATGCAATGCACTGAGTTATATCCGTTTTTAATAAAACTAACCAAATGCAATGCACTGAGTTACATCCGTTTTTATTAAAACTAACCAAATGCAATGCACTGAGTTGTATCAGTTTTTAATAAAACTAACCAAATGCAATGCACTGAGTTATATCCGTTTATAATAAAACTAACCAAATGCAATGCACTGAGTTATATCCGTTTATAATAAAACTAACCAAATGCAATGCACTGAGTTATATCCGTTTATAATAAAACTAACCAAATGCAATGCACTGAGTTACATCCGTTTTTAATAAAACTAACCAAATGCAATGCACTGAGTTGTATCAGTTTATAATAAAACTAACCAAATGCAATGCACTGATTTACATCCGTTTTTAATAAAACTAACCAAATGCAATGCACTGAGTTATATCCGTTTATAATAAAACTAACCAAATGCAATGCACTGAGTTATATCCGTTTATAATAAAACTAATCAAATGCAATGCACTGAGTTATATCCGTTTATAATAAAACTAACCAAATGCAATGCACTGAGTTTTATCCGTTTATAATAAAACTAACCAAATGCAATGCACTGAGTTATATCCGTTTATAATAAAACTAACCAAATGCAATGCACTGAGTTATATCCGTTTATAATAAAACTAACCAAATGCAATGCACTGAGTTATATCCGTTTATAATAAAACTAACCAAATGCAATGCACTGAGTTATATCCGTTTATAATAAAACTAACCAAATGCAATGCACTGAGTTATATCCGTTTTTAATAAAACTAACCAAATGCAATGCACTGAGTTATATCCGTTTATAATAAAACTAACCAAATGCAATGCACTGAGTTACATCCGTTTTTAATAAAACTAACCAAATGCAATGCACTGAGTTATATCCGTTTTTAATAAAACTAACCAAATGCAATGCACTGAGTTGTATCAGTTTTTAATAAAACTAACCAAATGCAATGCACTGAGTTACATCCGTTTATAATAAAACTAACCAAATGCAATGCACTGAGTTATATCCGTTTTTAATAAAACTAACCAAATGCAATGCACTGAGTTACATCCGTTTTTAATAAAACTAACCAAATGCAATACATTGAGTTATATCCGTTTATAATAAAACTAACCAAATGCAATGCACTGAGTTATATCCGTTTATAATAAAACTAACCAAATGCAATGCACTGAGTTATATCCGTTTATAATAAAACTAACCAAATGCAATGCACTGAGTTATATCCGTTTATAATAAAACTAACCAAATGCAATGCACAGAGTTATATCCGTTTATAATAAAACTAACCAAATGCAATGCACTGAGTTATATCCGTTTTTAATAAAACTAACCAAATGCAATGCACTGAGTTATATCCGTTTATAATAAAACTAACCAAATGCAATGCACTGAGTTATATCCGTTTTTAATAAAACTAACCAATTGCAATGCACTGAGTTATATCCGTTTATAATAAAACTAACCAAATGCAATGCACTGAGTTATATCCGTTTATAATAAAACTAACCAAATGCAATGCACTGAGTTATATCCGTTTTTAATAAAACTAACCAAATGCAATGCACTGAGTTATATCCGTTTTTAATAAAACTAACCAAATGCAATGCACTGAGTTATATCCGTTTATAATAAAACTAACCAAATGCAATGCACTGAGTTATATCCGTTTATAATAAAACTAACCAAATGCAATGCACTGAGCTATATCCGTTTATAAAAAAACTAATCAAATGCAATGCACTGAGTTATATCCGTTTATAATAAAACTAACCAAATGCAATGCACTGAGTTATATCCGTTTATAATAAAACTAACCAAATGCAATGCACTGAGTTATATCCGTTTATAATAAAACTAACCAAATGCAATGCACTGAGTTATATCCGTTTATAATAAAACTAACCAAATGCAATGCACTGAGTTACATCCGTTTTTAATAAAACTAACCAAATGCAATGCACTGAGTTACATCCGTTTTTAATAAAATTAACCAAATGCAATGCACTGAGTTATATCCGTTTTTAATAAAACTAACCAAATGCAATGCACTGAGTTACATCCGTTTTTAATAAAACTAACCAAATGCAATGCACTGAGTTACATCCGTTTTTAATAAAACTAACCAAATGCAATGCACTGAGTTACATCCGTTTTTAATAAAACTAACCAAATGCAATGCACTGAGTTATATCCGTTTTTAATAAAACTAACAAAATGCAATGCACTGAGTTACATCCGTTTTTAATAAAACTAACCAAATGCAATGCACTGAGTTACATCCGTTTTTAATAAAACTAACCAAATGCAATGCACTGAGTTACATCCGTTTTTAATAAAACTAACCAAATGCAATTCACTGAGTTATATCCGTTTTTAATAAAACTAACCAAATGCAATGCACTGAGTTATATCCGTTTTTAATAAAACTAACCAAATGCAATGCACTGAGTTACATCCGTTTTTAATAAAACTAACCAAATGCAATGCACTGAGTTACATCCGTTTTTAATAAAACTAACCAAATGCAATGCACTGAGTTACATCCGTTTTTAATAAAACTAACCAAATGCAATGCACTGAGTTACATCCGTTTTTAATAAAACTAACCAAATGCAATGCACTGAGTTATATCCGTTTATAATAAAACTAACCAAATGCAATGCACTGAGTTATATCCGTTTATAATAAAACTAACCAAATGCAATGCACTGAGTTACATCCGTTTATAATAAAACTAACCAAATGCAATGCACTGAGTTGTATCAGTTTTTAATAAAACTAACCAAATGCAATGCACTGAGTTACATCCGTTTTTAATAAAACTAACCAAATGCAATGCACTGAGTTATATCCGTTTATAATAAAACTAACCAAATGCAATGCACTGAGTTATATCCGTTTATAATAAAACTAACCAAATGCAATGCACTGAGCTATATCCGTTTATAATAAAACTAACCAAATGCAATGCACTGAGTTATATCCGCTTATAATAAAATTAACCAAATGCAATGCACTGAGTTGTATCAGTTTTTAATAAAACTAACCAAATGCAATGCACTGAGTTATATCCGTATTTAATAAAACTAACCAAATGCAATGCACTGAGTTACATCAGTTTTTAATAAAACTAACCAAATGCAACGCACTGAGTTGTATCAGTTTTTAATAAAACTAACCAAATGCAATGCAATGAGTTACATCCGTTTTTAATAAAACTAACCAAATGCAATGCACTGAGTTATATCCGTTTATAATAAAACTAACCAAATGCAATGCACTGAGTTGTATCAGTTTTTAATAAAACTAACCAAATGCAATGCACTGAGTTACATCCGTTTTTAATAAAACTAACCAAATGCAATGCACTGAGTTATATCCGTTTATAAAAAAACTAACCAAATGCAATGCACTGAGTTATATCCGTTTATAATAAAACTAACCAAATGCAATGCACTGAGTTATATCCGTTTATAATAAAACTAACCAAATGCAATGCACTGAGTTATATCCGTTTATAATAAAACTAACCAAATGCAATGCACTGAGTTACATCCGTTTTTAATAAAACTAACCAAATGCAATGCACTGAGTTGTATCAGTTTTTAATAAAACTAACCAAATGCAATGCACTGAGTTATATCAGTTTTTAATAAAACTTACCAAATGCAATGCACTGAGTTATATCCGTTTTTAATAAAACTAACCATATGCAATGCACTGAGTTACATCCGTTTTTAATAAAATTAACCAAAAGCAATGCACTGAGTTGTATCAGTTTTGAATAAAACTAACCAAATGCAATGTACTGAGTTGTATCAGTTTTTAATAAAACTAACCATATGCAATGCACTGAGTTACATCCGTTTTTAATAAAACTATCCAAATGCAATGCACCGAGTTACATCCGTTTTTAATAAAACTAACCAAATGCAATGCACTGAGTTACATCCGTTTTTAATAAAACTAACCAAATGCAATACATTGAGTTGTATCCGTTTATAATAAAACTAACCAAATGCAATGCACTGAGTTATATCCGTTTTTAATAAAACTAACCATATGCAATGCACTGAGTTACATCCGTTTTTAATAAAATTAACCAAAAGCAATGCACTGAGTTGTACCAGTTTTGAATAAAACTAACCAAATGCAATGTACTGAGTTGTATCAGTTTTTAATAAAACTAACCATATGCAATGCACTGAGTTACATCCGTTTTTAATAAAACTATCCAAATGCAATGCACCGAGTTACATCCGTTTTTAATAAAACTAACCAAATGCAATGCACTGAGTTACATCCGTTTTTAATAAAACTAACCAAATGCAATACATTGAGTTCTATCCGTTTATAATAAAACTAACCAAATACAATGCACTGAGTTATATCCGTTTATAATAAAACTAACCAAATGCAATGCACTGAGTTATATCCGTTTATAATAAAACTAACCAAATGCAAAGCACTGAGTTATATCCGTTTATAATAAAACTAACCAAATGCAATGCACTGAGTTATATCCGTTTATAATAAAACTAACCAAATGCAATGCACTGAGTTATATCCGTTTTTAATAAAACTAACCAAATGCAATGCACTGAGTTACATCAGTTTTTAATAAAACTAACCAAATGCAACGCACGGAGTTGTATCCGTTTTTAATAAAACTAACCAAATGCAATGCAATGAGTTACATCCGTTTTTAATAAAACTAACCAAATGCAATGCACTGAGTTATATCCGTTTATAATAAAACTAACCAAATGCAATGCACTGAGTTATATCCGTTTATAATAAAACTAACCAAATGCAATGCACTGAGTTGTATCAGTTTTTAATAAAACTAACCAAATGCAATGCACTGAGTTTCATCCGTTTTTAATAAAACTAACCAAATGCAATGCACTGAGTTATATCAGTTTTTAATAAAACTAACCAAATGCAATGCACTGAGTTACATCCGTTTTTAATAAAACTAACCAAATGCAATGCACTGAGTTGTATCAGTTTTTAATAAAACTAACCAAATGCAATGCACTGAGTTATATCCGTTTTTAATAAAACTAACCATATGCAATGCACCGAGTTACATCCGTTTTTAATAAAACTAACCAAATGCAATGCACTGAGTTACATCCGTTTTTAATAAAACTAACCAAATGCAATACATTGAGTTGTATCCGTTTATAATAAAACTAACCAAATACAATGCACTGAGTTATATCCGTTTATAATAAAACTAACCAAATGCAATGCACTGAGTTATATACGTTTATAATAAAACTAACCAAATGCAAAGCACTGAGTTATATCCGTTTATAATAAAACTAACCAAATGCAATGCACTGAGTTATATCCGTTTATAATAAAACTAACCAAATGCAATGCACTGAGTTATATCCGTTTTTAATAAAACTAACCAAATGCAATGCACTGAGTTACATCAGTTTTTAATAAAACTAACCAAATGCAACGCACGGAGTTGTATCAGTTTTTAATAAAACTAACCAAATGCAATGCAATGAGTTACATCCGTTTTTAATAAAACTAACCAAATGCAATGCACTGAGTTATATCCGTTTATAATAAAACTAACCAAATGCAATGCACTGAGTTATATCCGTTTATAATAAAACTAACCAAATGCAATGCACTGAGTTGTATCAGTTTTTAATAAAACTAACCAAATGCAATGCACTGAGTTTCATCCGTTTTTAATAAAACTAACCAAATGCAATGCACTGAGTTATATCAGTTTTTAATAAAACTAACCAAATGCAATGCACTGAGTTACATCCGTTTTTAATAAAACTAACCAAATGCAATGCACTGAGTTGTATCAGTTTTTAATAAAACTAACCAAATGCAATGCACTGAGTTATATCCGTTTTTAATAAAACTAACCATATGCAATGCACCGAGTTACATCCGTTTTTAATAAAACTAACCAAATGCAATGCACTGAGTTACATCCGTTTTTAATAAAATTAACCAAAAGCAATGCACTGAGTTGTATCAGTTTTGAATAAAACTAACCAAATGCAATGTACTGAGTTGTATCAGTTTTTAATAAAACTAACCATATGCAATGCACTGAGTTACATCCGTTTTTAATAAAACTATCCAAATGCAATGCACCGAGTTACATCCGTTTTTAATAAAACTAACCAAATGCAATGCACTGAGTTACATCCGTTTTTAATAAAACTAACCAAATGCAATACATTGAGTTGTATCCGTTTATAATAAAACTAACCAAATACAATGCACTGAGTTATATCCGTTTATAATAAAACTAACCAAATGCAATGCACTGAGTTATATCCGTTTATAATAAAACTAACCAAATGCAAAGCACTGAGTTATATCCGTTTATAATAAAACTAACCAAATGCAATGCACTGAGTTACATCAGTTTTTAATAAAACTAACCAAATGCAACGCACGGAGTTGTATCAGTTTTTAATAAAACTAACCAAATGCAATGCAATGAGTTACATCCGTTTTTAATAAAACTAACCAAATGCAATGCACTGAGTTATATCCGTTTATAATAAAACTAACCAAATGCAATGCACTGAGTTATATCCGTTTATAATAAAACTAACCAAATGCAATGCACTGAGTTGTATCAGTTTTTAATAAAACTAACCAAATGCAATGCACTGAGTTTCATCCGTTTGTAATAAAACTAACCAAATGCAATACACTGAGTTATATCAGTTTTTAATAAAACTAACCAAATGCAATGCACTGAGTTACATCCGTTTTTAATAAAACTAACCAAATGCAATGCACTGAGTTGTATCAGTTTTTAATAAAACTAACCAAATGCAATGCACTGAGTTACATCCGTTTTTAATAAAACTAACCAAATGCAATGCACTGAGTTATATCCGTTTATAATAAAACTAACCAAATGCAATGCACTGAGTTATATCCGTTTATAATAAAACTAACCAAATGCAATGCACTGAGTTATATCCGTTTATAATAAAACTAACCAAATGCAATGCACTGAGTTACATCCGTTTTTAATAAAACTAACCAAATGCAATGCACTGAGTTGTATCAGTTTTTAATAAAACTAACCAAATGCAATGCACTGAGTTGTATCAGTTTTTAATAAAACTAACCAAATGCAATGCACTGAGTTATATCCGTTTTTAATAAAACTAACCATATGCAATGCACTGAGTTACATCCGTTTTTAATAAGATTAACCAAAAGCAATGCACTGAGTTGTATCAGTTTTGAATAAAACTAACCAAATGCAATGTACTGAGTTGTATCAGTTTTTAATAAAACTAACCATATGCAATGCACTGAGTTACATCCGTTTTTAATAAAACTATCCAAATGCAATGCACCGAGTTACATCCGTTTATAATAAAACTAACCAAATGCAATGCACTGAGTTACATCCGTTTTTAATAAAACTAACCAAATGCAATACATTGAGTTGTATCCGTTTATAATAAAACTAACCAAATACAATGCACTGAGTTATATCCGTTTATAATAAAACTAACCAAATGCAATGCACTGAGTTATATCCGTTTATAATAAAACTAACCAAATGCAAAGCACTGAGTTATATCCGTTTATAATAAAACTAACCAAATGCAATGCACTGAGTTATATCCGTTTATAATAAAACTAACAAAATGCAATGCACTGAGTTATATCCGTTTTTAATAAAACTAACCAAATGCAATGTACTGAGTTGTATCAGTTTTTAATAAAACTAACCAAATGCAATGTACTGAGTTGTATCAGTTTTTAATAAAACTAACCAAATGCAATGCACTGAGTTATATCCGTTTATAATAAAACTAACCAAATGCAATGCACTGAGTTATATCCGTTTATAATAAAACTAACCAAATGCAATGCACTGAGTTATATCCGTTTATAATAAAACTAACCAAATGCAATGCACTGAGTTATATCCGTTTTTAATAAAACTAACCAAATGCAATGCACTGAGTTGTATCAGTTTTTAATAAAACTAACCAAATGCAATGCACTGAGTTGTATCAGTTTTAAATAAAACTAACCAAATGCAATGCACTGAGATACATCCGTTTTTAATAAAACTAACCAAATGCAATGCACTGAGCTGTATCAGTTTTTAATAAAACTAACCAAATGCAATGCACTGAGTTATATCCGTTTATAATAAAACTAACCAAATGCAATGCACTGAGTTATATTCAGTTATAATAAAACTAACCAAATGCAATGCACTGAGTTATATCCGTTTATAATAAAACTAACCAAATGCAATGCACTGAGTTATATCCGTTTAAAATAAAACTAACCAAATGCAATGCACTGAGTTATATCCGTTTATAATAAAACTAACCAAATGCAATGCACTGAGTTATATCCGTTTATAATAAAACTAACCAAATGCAAAGCACTGAGTTATATCCGTTTATAATAAAACTAACCAAATGCAATGCACTGAGTTATATCCGTTTATAATAAAACTAACAAAATGCAATGCACTGAGTTATATCCGTTTTTAATAAAACTAACCAAATGCAATGTACTGAGTTGTATCAGTTTTTAATAAAACTAACCAAATGCAATGTACTGAGTTGTATCAGTTTTTAATAAAACTAACCAAATGCAATGCACTGAGTTGTATCAGTTTTGAATAAAACTAACCAAATGCAATGTACTGAGTTGTATCAGTTTTTAATAAAACTAACCAAATGCAATGTACTGAGTTGTATCAGTTTTTAATAAAACTAACCAAATGCAATGCACTGAGTTGTATCAGTTTTGAATAAAACTAACCAAATGCAATGCACTGAGTTACATCCGTTTTTAATAAAACTAACCAAATGCCATGCACTGAGTTACATCCGTTTTTAATAAAACTAACCAAATGCAATACATTGAGTTATATCCGTTTATAATAAAACTAACCAAATGCAATGCACTGAGTTATATCCGTTTATAATAAAACTAACCAAATGCAATGCACTGAGTTATATCCGTTTATAATAAAACCAACCAAATGCAATGCACTGAGTTATATCCGTTTATAATAAAACTAACCAAATACAATGCACTGAGTTGTATCCGTTTATAATAAAACTAACCAAATGCAATGCACTGAGTTATATCCGTTTATAATAAAACTAACCAAATGCAAAGCACTGAGTTATATCCGTTTATAATAAAACTAAACAAATGCAATGCACTGAGTTATATCCGTTTATAATAAAACCAACCAAATGCAATGCACTGAGTTATATCCGTTTATAATAAAACTAACCAAATGCAATGCACTGAGTTGTATCAGTTTTTAATAAAACTAACCAAATGCAATGCACTGAGTTATATCCGTTTATAATAAAACTAACCAAATGCAATGCACTGAGTTATATCCGTTTATAATAAAACTAACCAAATGCAATGCACTGAGTTATATCCGTTTATAATAAAACTAACCAAATGCAATGCACTGAGTTATATCCGTTTTTAATAAAACTAACCAAATGCAATGCACTGAGTTGTATCAGTTTTTAATAAAACTAACCAAATGCAATGCACTGAGTTGTATCAGTTTTTAATAAAACTAACCAAATGCAATGCACTGAGTTGTATCAGTTTTAAATAAAACTAACCAAATGCAATGCACTGAGATACATCCGTTTTTAATAAAACTAACCAAATGCAATGCACTGAGCTGTATCAGTTTTTAATAAAACTAACCAAATGCAATGCACTGAGTTATATCCGTTTATAATAAAACTAACCAAATGCAATGCACTGAGTTATATTCAGTTATAATAAAACTAACCAAATGCAATGCACTGAGTTATATCCGTTTATAATAAAACTAACCAAATGCAATGCACTGAGTTATATCCGTTTAAAATAAAACTAACCAAATGCAATGCACTGAGTTATATCCGTTTATAATAAAACTAACCAAATGCAATGCACTGAGTTATATCCGTTTATAATAAAACTAACCAAATGCAATGCACTGAGTTATATCCGTTTATAATAAAACTAACCAAATGCAATGCACTGAGTTATATCCGTTTATAATAAAACTAACCAAATGCAATGCACTGAGTTATATCCGTTTTTAATAAAACTAGCCAAATGCAATGCACTGAGTTAAATCCGTTTATAATAAAACTAACCAAATGCAATGCACTGAGTTATATCCGTTTATAATAAAACTAACCAAATGCAATGCACTGAGTTATATCCGTTTATAATAAAACTAACCAAATGCAATGCACTGAGTTATATCCGTTTATAATAAAACTAACCAAATGCAATGCACTGAGTTATATCCGTTTATAATAAAACTAACCAAATGCAATGCACTGAGTTATATCCGTTTTTTAATAAAACTAACCAAATGCAATGCACTGAGTTACATCCGTTTTTAATAAAACTAACCAAATGCAATGCACTGAGTTATATCCGTTTATAATAAAACTAACCAAATGCAATGCACTGAGTTATATCCGTTTTTAATAAAACTAACCAAATGCGATGCACTGAGTTATATCCGTTTATAATAAAACTAACCAAATGCAATGCACTGAGTTATATCCGTTTATAATAAAACTAACCAAATTCAATGCACTGAGTTATATCCGTTTATAATAAAACTAACCAAATGCAATGCACAGAGTTATATCCGTTTATAATAAAACTAACCAAATGCAATGCACTGAGTTATATCCGATTTTAATAAAACTAACCAAATGCAATGCACTGAGTTACATCCGTTTTTAATAAAACTTACCAAATGCAATGCACTGAGTTGTATCAGTTTTTAATAAAACTAACCAAATGCAATGCACTGAGTTATATCCGTTTTTAATAAAACTAACCATATGCAATGCACTCAGTTACATCCGTTTTTAATAAAATTTACCAAAAGCAATGCACTGAGTTGTATCAGTTTTGAATAAAACTAACCAAATGCAATGTACTGAGTTGTATCAGTTTTTAATAAAACTAACCATATGCAATGCACTGAGTTACATCCGTTTTTAATAAAACTATCCAAATGCAATGCACCGAGTTACATCCGTTTTTAATAAAACTAACCAAATGCAATGCACTGAGTTACATCCGTTTTTAATAAAACTAACCAAATGCAATACATTGAGTTCTATCCGTTTATAATAAAACTAACCAAATACAATGCACTGAGTTATATCCGTTTATAATAAAACTAACCAAATGCAATGCACTGAGTTATATCCGTTTATAATAAAACTAACCAAATGCAAAGCACTGAGTTATATCCGTTTATAATAAAACTAACCAAATGCAATGCACTGAGTTATATCCGTTTATAATAAAACTAACCAAATGCAATGCACTGAGTTATATCCGTTTTTAATAAAACTAACCAAATGCAATGCACTGAGTTACATCAGTTTTTAATAAAACTAACCAAATGCAACGCACGGAGTTGTATCCGTTTTTAATAAAACTAACCAAATGCAATGCAATGAGTTACATCCGTTTTTAATAAAACTAACCAAATGCAATGCACTGAGTTATATCCGTTTATAATAAAACTAACCAAATGCAATGCACTGAGTTATATCCGTTTATAATAAAACTAACCAAATGCAATGCACTGAGTTGTATCAGTTTTTAATAAAACTAACCAAATGCAATGCACTGAGTTTCATCCGTTTTTAATAAAACTAACCAAATGCAATGCACTGAGTTATATCAGTTTTTAATAAAACTAACCAAATGCAATGCACTGAGTTACATCCGTTTTTAATAAAACTAACCAAATGCAATGCACTGAGTTGTATCAGTTTTTAATAAAACTAACCAAATGCAATGCACTGAGTTATATCCGTTTTTAATAAAACTAACCATATGCAATGCACCGAGTTACATCCGTTTTTAATAAAACTAACCAAATGCAATGCACTGAGTTACATCCGTTTTTAATAAAACTAACCAAATGCAATACATTGAGTTGTATCCGTTTATAATAAAACTAACCAAATACAATGCACTGAGTTATATCCGTTTTTAATAAAACTAACCAAATGCAATGCACTGAGTTATATACGTTTATAATAAAACTAACCAAATGCAAAGCACTGAGTTATATCCGTTTATAATAAAACTAACCAAATGCAATGCACTGAGTTATATCCGTTTATAATAAAACTAACCAAATGCAATGCACTGAGTTATATCCGTTTTTAATAAAACTAACCAAATGCAATGCACTGAGTTACATCAGTTTTTAATAAAACTAACTAAATGCAACGCACGGAGTTGTATCAGTTTTTAATAAAACTAACCAAATGCAATGCAATGAGTTACATCCGTTTTTAATAAAACTAACCAAATGCAATGCACTGAGTTATATCCGTTTATAATAAAACTAACCAAATGCAATGCACTGAGTTATATCCGTTTATAATAAAACTAACCAAATGCAATGCACTGAGTTGTATCAGTTTTTAATAAAACTAACCAAATGCAATGCACTGAGTTTCATCCGTTTTTAATAAAACTAACCAAATGCAATGCACTGAGTTATATCAGTTTTTAATAAAACTAACCAAATGCAATGCACTGAGTTACATCCGTTTTTAATAAAACTAACCAAATGCAATGCACTGAGTTGTATCAGTTTTTAATAAAACTAACCAAATGCAATGCACTGAGTTATATCCGTTTTTAATAAAACTAACCATATGCAATGCACCGAGTTACATCCGTTTTTAATAAAACTAACCAAATGCAATGCACTGAGTTACATCCGTTTTTAATAAAATTAACCAAAAGCAATGCACTGAGTTGTATCAGTTTTGAATAAAACTAACCAAATGCAATGTACTGAGTTGTATCAGTTTTTAATAAAACTAACCATATGCAATGCACTGAGTTACATCCGTTTTTAATAAAACTATCCAAATGCAATGCACCGAGTTACATCCGTTTTTAATAAAACTAACCAAATGCAATGCACTGAGTTACATCCGTTTTTAATAAAACTAACCAAATGCAATACATTGAGTTGTATCCGTTTATAATAAAACTAACCAAATACAATGCACTGAGTTATATCCGTTTATAATAAAACTAACCAAATGCAATGCACTGAGTTATATCCGTTTATAATAAAACTAACCAAATGCAAAGCACTGAGTTATATCCGTTTATAATAAAACTAACCAAATTCAATGCACTGAGTTACATCAGTTTTTAATAAAACTAACCAAATGCAACGCGCGGAGTTGTATCAGTTTTTAATAAAACTAACCAAATTCAATGCAATGAGTTACATCCGTTTTTAATAAAACTAACCAAATGCAATGCACTGAGTTATATCCGTTTATAATAAAACTAACCAAATGCAATGCACTGAGTTATATCCGTTTATAATAAAACTAACCAAATGCAATGCACTGAGTTGTATCAGTTTTTAATAAAACTAACCAAATGCAATGCACTGAGTTTCATCCGTTTGTAATAAAACTAACCAAATGCAATACACTGAGTTATATCAGTTTTTAATAAAACTAACCAAATGCAATGCACTGAGTTACATCCGTTTTTAATAAAACTAACCAAATGCAATGCACTGAGTTGTATCAGTTTTTAATAAAACTAACCAAATGCAATGCACTGAGTTACATCCGTTTTTAATAAAACTAACCAAATGCAATGCACTGAGTTATATCCGTTTATAATAAAACTAACCAAATGCAATGCACTGAGTTATATCCGTTTATAATAAAACTAACCAAATGCAATGCACTGAGTTATAT
This sequence comes from Ceratitis rosa, assembly GCA_037013455.1. Lineage (NCBI taxonomy): Eukaryota > Metazoa > Arthropoda > Insecta > Diptera > Tephritidae > Ceratitis > Ceratitis rosa. The sequence continues at coordinate 7,903 of JAWMAG010000316.1, read as the reverse complement.
CCGTTTATAATAAAACTAACCAAATGCAATGCACTGAGTTACATCCGTTTTTAATAAAACTAACCAAATGCAATGCACTGAGTTGTATCAGTTTTTAATAAAACTAACCAAATGCAATGCACTGAGTTGTATCAGTTTTTAATAAAACTAACCAAATGCAATGCACTGAGTTATATCCGTTTTTAATAAAACTAACCATATGCAATGCACTGAGTTACATCCGTTTTTAATAAAATTAACCAAAAGCAATGCACTGAGTTGTATCAGTTTTGAATAAAACTAACCAAATGCAATGTACTGAGTTGTATCAGTTTTTAATAAAACTAACCATATGCAATGCACTGAGTTACATCCGTTTTTAATAAAACTATCCAAATGCAATGCACCGAGTTACATCCGTTTTTAATAAAACTAACCAAATGCAATGCACTGAGTTACATCCGTTTTTAATAAAACTAACCAAATGCAATACATTGAGTTGTATCCGTTTATAATAAAACTAACCAAATACAATGCACTGAGTTATATCCGTTTATAATAAAACTAACCAAATGCAATGCACTGAGTTATATCCGTTTATAATAAAACTAACCAAATGCAAAGCACTGAGTTATATCCGTTTATAATAAAACTAACCAAATGCAATGCACTGAGTTATATCCGTTTATAATAAAACTAACCAAATGCAATGCACTGAGTTATATCCGTTTTTAATAAAACTAACCAAATGCAATGTACTGAGTTGTATCAGTTTTTAATAAAACTAACCAAATGCAATGTACTGAGTTGTATCAGTTTTTAATAAAACTAACCAAATGCAATGCACTGAGTTGTTTCAGTTTTGAATAAAACTAACCAAATGCAATGTACTGAGTTGTATCAGTTTTTAATAAAACTAACCAAATGCAATGTACTGAGTTGTATCAGTTTTTAATAAAACTAACCAAATGCAATGCACTGAGTTGTATCAGTTTTGAATAAAACTAACCAAATGCAATGCACTGAGTTACATCCGTTTTTAATAAAACTAACCAAATGCAATGCACTGAGTTACATCCGTTTTTAATAAAACTAACCAAATGCAATACATTGAGTTATATCCGTTTATAATAAAACTAACCAAATGCAATGCACTGAGTTATATCCGTTTATAATAAAACTAACCAAATGCAATGCACTGAGTTATATCCGTTTATAATAAAACCAACCAAATGCAATGCACTGAGTTATATCCGTTTATAATAAAACCAACCAAATGCAATGCACTGAGTTATATCCGTTTATAATAAAACTAACCAAATGCAATGCACTGAGTTATATCCGTTTATAATAAAACTAACCAAATGCAATGCACTGAGTTATATCCGTTTATAATAAAACTAACCAAATGCAATGCACTGAGTTATATCCGTTTTTAATAAAACTAACCAAATGCAATGTACTGAGTTGTATCAGTTTTTAATAAAACTAACCAAATGAAATGTACTGAGTTGTATCAGTTTTTAATAAAACTCACCAAATGCAATGCACTGAGTTGTATCAGTTTTGAATAAAACTAACCAAATGCAATGTACTGAGTTGTATCAGTTTTTAATAAAACTAACCAAATGCAATGCACTGAGTTGTATCAGTTTTGAATAAAACTAACCAAATGCAATGCACTGAGTTGTATCAGTTTTTAATAAAACTAACCAAATGCAATGCACTGAGTTACATCCGTTTTTAATAAAACTAACCAAATGCAATGCACTGAGTTACATCCGTTTTTAATAAAAATAACCAAATGCAATGCACTGAGTTACATCCGTTTTTAATAAAACTAACCAAATGCAATACATTGAGTTGTATCCGTTTATAATAAAACTAACCAAATACAATGCACTGAGTTGTATCCGTTTATAATAAAACTAACCAAATGCAATGCACTGAGTTATATCCGTTTATAATAAAACTAACCAAATGCAAAGCACTGAGTTATATCCGTTTATAATAAAACTAAACAAATGCAATGCACTGAGTTATATCCGTTTATAATAAAACCAACCAAATGCAATGCACTGAGTTATATCCGTTTATAATAAAACTAACCAAATGCAATGCACTGAGTTGTATCAGTTTTTAATAAAACTAACCAAATGCAATGCACTGAGTTATATCCGTTTATAATAAAACTAACCAAATGCAATGCACTGAGTTATATCCGTTTATAATAAAACTAACCAAATGCAATGCACTGAGTTATATCCGTTTATAATAAAACTAACCAAATGCAATGCACTGAGTTATATCCGTTTTTAATAAAACTAACCAAATGCAATGCACTGAGTTGTATCAGTTTTTAATAAAACTAACCAAATGCAATGCACTGAGTTGTATCAGTTTTTAATAAAACTAACCAAATGCAATGCACTGAGTTGTATCAGTTTTTAATAAAACTAACCAAATGCAATGCACTGAGATACATCCCTTTTTAATAAAACTAACCAAATGCAATGCACTGAGCTGTATCAGTTTTTAATAAAACTAACCAAATGTAATGCACTGAGTTATATCCGTTTATAATAAAACTAACCAAATGCAATGCACTGAGTTATATTCAGTTATAATAAAACTAACCAAATGCAATGCACTGAGTTATATCCGTTTATAATAAAACTAACCAAATGCAATGCACTGAGTTATATCCGTTTAAAATAAAACTAACCAAATGCATTGCACTGAGTTATATCCGTTTATAATAAAACTAACCAAATGCAATGCACTGAGTTATATCCGTTTATAATAAAACTAACCAAATGCAATGCACTGAGTTTATAATAAAACTAACCAAATGCAATGCACTGAGTTATATCCGTTTATAATAAAACTAACCAAATGCAATGCACTGAGTTATATCCGTTTATAATAAAACTAACCAAATGCAATGCACTGAGTTATATCCGTTTATAATAAAACTAACCAAATGCAATGCACTGAGTTATATCCGTTTATAATAAAACTAACCAAATGCAATGCACTGAGTTATATCCGTTTTTTAATAAAACTAACCAAATGCAATGCACTGAGTTACATCCGTTTTTAATAAAACTAACCAAATGCAATTCACTGAGTTATATCCGTTTATAATAAAACTAACCAAATGCAATGCACTGAGTTATATCCGTTTTTAATAAAACTAACCAAATGCGATGCACTGAGTTATATCCGTTTATAATAAAACTAACCAAATGCAATGCACTGAGTTATATCCGTTTATAATAAAACTAACCAAATTCAATGCACTGAGTTATATCCGTTTATAATAAAACTAACCAAATGCAATGCACAGAGTTATATCCGTTTATAATAAAACTAACCAAATGCAATGCACTGAGTTATATCCGATTTTAATAAAACTAACCAAATGCAATGCACTGAGTTACATCCGTTTTTAATAAAACTTACCAAATGCAATGCACTGAGTTGTATCAGTTTTTAATAAAACTAACCAAATGCAATGCACTGAGTTATATCCGTTTTTAATAAAACTAACCATATGCAATGCACTGAGTTACATCCGTTTTTAATAAAATTAACCAAAAGCAATGCACTGAGTTGTATCAGTTTTGAATAAAACTAACCAAATGCAATGTACTGAGTTGTATCAGTTTTTAATAAAACTAACCATATGCAATGCACTGAGTTACATCCGTTTTTAATAAAACTATCCAAATGCAATGCACCGAGTTACATCCGTTTTTAATAAAACTAACCAAATGCAATGCACTGAGTTGTATCAGTTTTGAATAAAACTAACCAAATGCAATGTACTGAGTTGTATCAGTTTTTAATAAAACTAACCAAATGCAATGCACTGAGTTGTATCAGTTTTGAATAAAACTAACCAAATGCAATGCACTGAGTTGTATCAGTTTTTAATAAAACTAACCAAATGCAATGCACTGAGTTACATCCGTTTTTAATAAAACTAACCAAATGCAATACATTTAGTTGTATCCGTTTATAATAAAACTAACCAAATACAATGCACTGAGTTATATCCGTTTATAATAAAACTAACCAAATGCAATGCACTGAGTTATATCCGTTTATAATAAAACTAACCAAATGCAAAGCACTGAGTTATATCCGTTTATAATAAAACTAACCAAATGCAATGCACTGAGTTATATCCGTTTATAATAAAACTAACCAAATGCAATGCACTGAGTTATATCCGTTTATAATAAAACTAACCAAATGCAATGCACTGAGTTATATCCGTTTTTAATAAAACTAACCAAATGCAATGCACTGAGTTATATCCGTTTATAATAAAACTAACCAAATGCAATGCACTGAGTTATATCCGTTTTTAATAAAACTAACCAAATGCAATGCACTGAGTTAAATCCGTTTATAATAAAACTAACCAAATGCAATGCACTGAGTTATATCCGTTTATAATAAAACTAACCAAATGCAATGCACTGAGTTATATCCGTTTATAATAAAACTAACCAAATGCAATGCACTGAGTTATATCCGTTTATAATAAAACTAACCAAATGCAATGCACTGAGTTATATCCGTTTTTAATAAAACTAACCAAATGCAATGCACTGAGTTATATCCGTTTATAATAAAACTAACCAAATGCAATGCACTGAGTTATATCCGTTTATAATAAAACTAACCAAATGCAATGCACTGATTTATATCCGTTTATAATAAAACTAACCAAATGCAATGCACTGAGTTATATCCGTTTTTAATAAAACTAACCAAATGCAATGCACTGAGTTATATCCGTTTATACTAAAACTAACCAAATGCAATGCACTGAGTTATATCCGTTTATAATAAAACTAACCAAATGCAATGCACTGAGTTATTACCGTTTATAATAAAACTAACCAAATGCAATGCACTGAGTTATATCCGTTTATAATAAAACTAACCAAATGCAATGCACTGAGTTGTATCAGTTTTTAATAAAACTAACAAAATGCAATGCACTGAGTTACATCCGTTTTTAATAAAACTAACCAAATGCAATGCATTGAGTTATATCCGTTTTTAATAAAACTAACCAAATGCAATGCACTGAGTTATATCCGTTTATAATAAAACTAACCAAATGCAATGCACTGAGTTGTATCAGTTTTTAATAAAACTAACCAAATGCAATGCACTGAGTTATATCCGTTTATAATAAAACTAACCAAATGCAATGCACTGAGTTATATCGGTTTATAATAAAACTAACCAAATGTAATGCACTGAGTTGTATCAGTTTTTAATAAAACTAACCAAATGCTATGCACTGAGTTATATCCGTTTATAATAAAACTAACCAAATGCAATGCACTGAGTTATATCCGTTTATAATAAAACTAACCAAATGCAATGCACTGAGTTATATCCGTTTATAATAAAACTAACCAAATGCAATGCACTGAGTTATATCCGTTTATAATAAAACTAACCAAATGCAATGCACTGAGTTATATCCGTTTATAATAAAACTAACCAAATGCAATGCACTGAGTTATATCCGTTTTTAATAAAACTAACCAATTGCAATGCACTGAGTTGTATCAGTTTTTAATAAAACTAACCAAATGCAATGCACTGAGTTATATCCGTTTTTAATAAAACTAACCATATGCAATGCACTGAGTTACATCCGTTTTTAATAAAATTAACCAAAAGCAATGCACTGAGTTGTATCAGTTTTGAATAAAACTAACCAAATGCAATGTACTGAGTTGTATCAGTTTTTAATAAAACTAACCAAATGCAATGCACTGAGTTATATCCGTTTATAATAAAACTAACCAAATGCAATGCACTGAGTTATATCCGTTTATAATAAAACTAACCAAATGCAATGCACTGAGTTGTATCAGTTTTTAATAAAACTAACCAAATGCAATGCACTGAGTTTCATCCGTTTGTAATAAAACTAACCAAATGCAATACACTGAGTTATATCAGTTTTTAATAAAACTAACCAAATGCAATGCACTGAGTTACATCCGTTTTTAATAAAACTAACCAAATGCAATGCACTGAGTTGTATCAGTTTTTAATAAAACTAACCAAATGCAATGCACTGAGTTACATCCGTTTTTAATAAAACTAACCAAATGCAATGCACTGAGTTATATCCGTTTATAATAAAACTAACCAAATGCAATGCACTGAGTTATATCCGTTTATAATAAAACTAACCAAATGCAATGCACTGAGTTATATCCGTTTATAATAAAACTAACCAAATGCAATGCACTGAGTTACATCCGTTTTTAATAAAACTAACCAAATGCAATGCACTGAGTTGTATCAGTTTTTAATAAAACTAACCAAATGCAATGCACTGAGTTGTATCAGTTTTTAATAAAACTAACCAAATGCAATGCACTGAGTTATATCCGTTTTTAATAAAACTAACCATATGCAATGCACTGAGTTACATCCGTTTTTAATAAAATTAACCAAAAGCAATGCACTGAGTTGTATCAGTTTTGAATAAAACTAACCAAATGCAATGTACTGAGTTGTATCAGTTTTTAATAAAACTAACCATATGCAATGCACTGAGTTACATCCGTTTTTAATAAAACTATCCAAATGCAATGCACCGAGTTACATCCGTTTTTAATAAAACTAACCAAATGCAATGCACTGAGTTACATCCGTTTTTAATAAAACTAACCAAATGCAATACATTGAGTTGTATCCGTTTATAATAAAACTAACCAAATACAATGCACTGAGTTATATCCGTTTATAATAAAACTAACCAAATGCAATGCACTGAGTTATATCCGTTTATAATAAAACTAACCAAATGCAAAGCACTGAGTTATATCCGTTTATAATAAAACTAACCAAATGCAATGCACTGAGTTATATCCGTTTATAATAAAACTAACCAAATGCAATGCACTGAGTTATATCCGTTTTTAATAAAACTAACCAAATGCAATGTACTGAGTTGTATCAGTTTTTAATAAAACTAACCAAATGCAATGTACTGAGTTGTATCAGTTTTTAATAAAACTAACCAAATGCAATGCACTGAGTTGTTTCAGTTTTGAATAAAACTAACCAAATGCAATGTACTGAGTTGTATCAGTTTTTAATAAAACTAACCAAATGCAATGTACTGAGTTGTATCAGTTTTTAATAAAACTAACCAAATGCAATGCACTGAGTTGTATCAGTTTTGAATAAAACTAACCAAATGCAATGCACTGAGTTACATCCGTTTTTAATAAAACTAACCAAATGCAATGCACTGAGTTACATCCGTTTTTAATAAAACTAACCAAATGCAATACATTGAGTTATATCCGTTTATAATAAAACTAACCAAATGCAATGCACTGAGTTATATCCGTTTATAATAAAACTAACCAAATGCAATGCACTGAGTTATATCCGTTTATAATAAAACCAACCAAATGCAATGCACTGAGTTATATCCGTTTATAATAAAACCAACCAAATGCAATGCACTGAGTTATATCCGTTTATAATAAAACTAACCAAATGCAATGCACTGAGTTATATCCGTTTATAATAAAACTAACCAAATGCAATGCACTGAGTTATATCCGTTTATAATAAAACTAACCAAATGCAATGCACTGAGTTATATCCGTTTTTAATAAAACTAACCAAATGCAATGTACTGAGTTGTATCAGTTTTTAATAAAACTAACCAAATGAAATGTACTGAGTTGTATCAGTTTTTAATAAAACTCACCAAATGCAATGCACTGAGTTGTATCAGTTTTGAATAAAACTAACCAAATGCAATGTACTGAGTTGTATCAGTTTTTAATAAAACTAACCAAATGCAATGCACTGAGTTGTATCAGTTTTGAATAAAACTAACCAAATGCAATGCACT